>OMNV01001042.1:19780-34495 GCA_900303265.1 Brotula barbata | reverse complement strand
ATCAGAGCGGGCGTCCTCTCCTCAGGCCGTGGCCGTGGAACATCTCAGTTGCTGTGTGGAGAGATTTCACGGAGGGACACTCTGTTGTATATGGAACATCACTGCGCTGCAATCCGCCGCCTGCTCACACACACACACACACACACGCACACACACAGACAGACACAGAGGGAGAGAGAGAGAGAGAGAGGCAGAGAGACACGCATGTAACGTGTCGGTGAAATCGGGACGTCCGCGGCGGAAAGAGAACACGCGTGTGAATATTTAATTTTTGCATGTCAGCAGAGGAGGAGGATCTAATCGCCGGTTCACGGCTGCTCGTATCCTTTGATCGCTTCTCGCCTCCTATGCCGCTCTAATTAATCGGAGGCATGTGGAATCGCACCAGGATTAGGAATTGCGTCCCAATAGTGTGCCTGCTGTTGACGTTATGGACCCAGGTAAAATGGATACATCTCTTTTTTTTCCTATATTTTTATGTCTTATTTTTTTCAAACACACATCTAATGGTTGTTAGAAAATCATCAAATGTTTGCCGGACGATGAGGGGAAATGTTTCAAATGTCCAATGTCAAAAGTTGGTGGGCGTGGGCAGATGTATTTGCTGCTCCTGCGTTCTATATTCGCCATCACATTTCCAATCGATAATTGAATTGCGTGGCGTGGGGTGATCGCGCCGCCGTGACGGGAATCGTTCCGGCTCCGTGTGGCCCCTGCCTGCGTGTCTTCTTCTTTTTTTTTGGACGCAGGCCTGCGCCCAGAAGTTCGGAGTTGTACTGCATCAATTTGGCTGCAGCGGCGCTTTAATCCGCTCCACGATGAGACGGACTTGATTTGTGTCCTCCATCCCATGATGCAACTGGTTTGGTTCCGACCCGCGGGTTTTGGCTTCCGAGCCCAGGACTGTCGCGATGTTTATTGGCTTTCCCGCACCCGACGCGGGCCTATAACGTGTATTTTGGTCCCGTTCTTTCTAGGGGTCCCGGTCAACCGGCTATTTCGAGCTGCAGCTGATCTCCGTGGAGAATGTGAACGGGGAGCTGGCGGACGGGGAGTGCTGCGACGGATCCAGGAGCTCCCAGGACCTGCGCTGCACCCGAGACGAGTGCGACACTTACTTCAAGATCTGCCTGAAGGAGTACCAGTCAGAGGTCACCACCGACCGGCCCTGCACCTACGGGGACGGAGCTACGGGCGTTCTCGGTGGAAATATGTTTACCTTTAGAAATGCAAAGAATCACCCCAGTAAGACCAACGAGGCCGGCAGGATCCAGATCCCCTTCCAGTTCGCCTGGCCGGTGAGTGAACTTCCCCCTGCCTGCTCCAATTAGGCCCGCAGCACAGTGGTTCTCAAGTTGTGGCGTGTGTGACATCGGTTGTACCTGAAACGCTCCCTGGTGGTGCTCCAGAGCGTTTGAAACGCCTCTAATCCAGGGAAATTAGGGGTCGGTCTGGGTTAGGGGTCAGGAGGGTGGAGACGAACGATTTGGGAATCACAGAACGGAATCGGGATTTAAATCCGAAAATAAAAGCACACAAAGCGATTTCTGCTATCTTCTGGCAGGACAGACGTTAGTCGGACAAATCTCAAAAAAATATCGTCTAAAAATTTTGCGTGATAGTTAAAAAGATGTCAAATGTTTGGCACAAATTTTCACCACCTACCACAGTTTCACCGTGTATTTGTCTGAAGCAAAAGTGTGAAAAAAACCGCATACAGTAATGAAGAATTGCAGTATTTGATTTGATTCAGCAACTAAATACGTTGTAATAATATATCGGAAAGTCTCCGAACAGAAATGAAAATTCTGTGATTTGCGCAAATTATTGACTAAAATACTAAAATACAGCTACGACTAAATAAATCGGAGAGCCACAGCTGCAGCCTCTAGGACGAGCACAACACTAATTCTTATTTAGCTTTGTGGCACCTCAACACACACACGGAGCAGACAGACGTGGTTAAAACACGCTGAACAAGTGAAAAAGTTACATTTGTGTATGAATCTCAGCTGGATGGATGACGCCGTTACGGCAGAACGCGGCTTTGTTTGCACTCTCCCGTCCTAATGGGAGCGGACGCACGTTATGGCTAGATGACTGCATGCTTCACAAGGATCCGGTTGTAGCGACACGAGGTCACGGCGTCGTCTGGATCATCTTTGAAAGTTGCCCTGATGTATGAGCTTGGCTTTGTTCCAATCCACGAGCTTGCACCTGCCAAGGCCTTGATAGGGTAATTAGAGTCAAACGCTCTGATAGAGACCCTGACTGAGTACGGACGCCAACATCAACCAAGGTCCTCTGGTAAATTTGGCCCGTACAGAATCCATCAAGTTACACCTGGGTTGACATAATTGTGTGGCAAGCACCATCAAGCTGTTTTTTTGTGCCGTTTTGGTGCTGTCTGGACTTGTGTTCTCTCCATAGAGGAGGTTGGTATGTACACTATTTTGGGGCTCCACCCCAGGTGTATGTGTTAGTTGGACGCTCCAATTAATCCTCCAACATAATGATGAATGAGTGACTTCGTGCTGTGAGCTTCGTTAAGCAGTGTGAAATATGTGCTCCGAATCAAACTGAAACCAAGGGAAGCCTCGGGGCAGAGATTTGGTGTGTGTAGTTGGCTTGTTTTGACACCTCACCCCCACCAATCTGCTCACCACAGCCTCCTCTCCTGCTGTGGGTGCCAGGTGGCCCCTGGTGGCCCCTCCAGGGCAATTAAGTTTGTTAGACTGCAGATGATTGATGGCTGATGGATTAAGTACGCAAATAAGGTGTGCACGTATTCAATCCTGTGTGGGTGTGCACGTGTGTGCGTGTGTGTGTCTGTGTGTGTGTTAGACCTAAGATGCTGCCATTTTGTCCTATATTTTACACCTTTGTGTGAAGATTTTTAAATTTAGTGATGATAAATGACAGCTAACGGCTCATGATTCCCATTACAGGTGGAGCTTAATAATGAGTGCAGCACAGATTCACTCATTGTCTTTGAGTGTATTAATTTGTGTCTCACACAGAATATAAAGCACTGGGAGTCTCTTATTGGACGTATTGACTGACAACCTCAAGGCAGAGGTGAAGAGGGTTATTCTGGTGTGTTGTCTTTCTGTTAAGTGGCCCGGGCTGATAACGTGGACTATTCCAGTGCCAGATGTCACCACAAGCCTGCAGGGTCACTAGCTGTAGCGTTGTCTCTTTCCTTGCTGCAGAAACAAAGATGCAGTGTACTATTGGTTGTGTTGTCTGGCCAACTGCCCATTCTACGCTCCATAGAAACCAATGTGGGCTGGGCTCCTGTCATCTCCAACTCAGCTTTAGCAACGCTCCAAACTGAAAGCCGTGCATAATTTAGGATTTCTTCATTTAATAACTTCTGCTTCCTCCTAGTGCAAGTAAGGGTTTCCATTTTGGACACGTTACCTTCATTTGATATCCAGTCATGTTTTTACCTACTTACATATGAGACACAGCCGTGTTTTCTTATCCCGGAGCATTAAAACAATACACGCTGTTCCATCTAGCAACTGCATAAGAATGGAAACTGAGCTAGTTAGTCAAGTTGATTCGCAGTCGAATCGAGGCTGAAATCCTGAGTTATGTTCACTCCTTATTACCTTTAAATGTCCACATTAGAGTAACTCTTCAGTGTTAATGTGGGGGTGGACTCCATGCTGCTGTTCTTGATGCTTATCTGTCTTTTAATGATGCCTACCTCCGTACTTGGCCTCATGCCCACGGGAGATGGACTCGAGACGCTTGATGCTCACGATGACTCCACTTATCCATTTTTTTGGGAGATTTTGAAATTAAAGGCCATCCAGATGAATTCCTGATCTACGATTTGTAAGACGCAAGTTCAGGTTGGGGTTTGATAGTTCCGTTCAGTCAGACTAACTTTGTTGAATGGTTTCCATGATGCTGGCTGGTTCGTGCCATTTGTGCAGATGGGGAGAGTGAAATACAGAATCACAGACGTCTTCATCCATTTGATCACTCTCTCCCTATGCCTCCCTCTCTCTCTCTCTCCCTCCCTCCCTCTGCCCCTGCCTCCAGCTACATTAACCGGACATCCGTTTTATTTGAGCTTGCCTGTAACTGTATCTGCCCTGAACTTGGATATGTATTGTCCTCCCACCCTTCTCACTCAGCTAGTAAATGGATGGATGCCTCCAGCCTCTAGTTGGTTTGCAACAAGCATGTTCGAATTTTACTTGGTATTTAGTATGACTGTCACAATGTCACCAGAATTGACTGTCAAGAAATGAATGTTGCACCAAGGGAGCTTGGTTTGCATGTCTTGTGATCACACTTGGTGTATTATAAAGGAAGAAGTGCGTTTACCCTCAGTTCGAGACAAAATACCATAGCCTTACATCAGTGATCGTCTCAAATGTGGGCGTCTTAAAGATTCGACAAACTCTTTCACGCAAAAACAATGTGTTAATCAGGTCAGACCTGTTGAGGGTTGTTTACCTTGTTTGGTTTTGGCTCCTTGCACTTGCTGTGTGTTATTGTCATACGTTTTTGGCAGTTCACCTGTCTCATGTTTCTGTTAGTAGTGTTGTGCAGACCAGTTTCTGTGGTTTCTTGAGTGTTTTTGAGCATTCACGCTCTCAATTTCTGAAATACAATTAAGTGTCAATGTCTGTAGTCCTCATGAATCTTTCATCATATGAATGGATCCAGTCTGAGCACAGAGCACCGGGATGCTTTTCTATGTGGGTGGAACAGGTTCTAGTAATTTTACACACCCAAAAAATGGCTGGTACAACATCAAGGAGAATTTCATGTTTTTCTCTATCTGGATTTTTGTCATTTCTAAGCCTTTGTCTTCCATTTTTTGATCATCTTTTCATGTATTGTTCTTAGATAGATAGATAGATAGATAATCAGTTGAATAATCTATTTCTGCAAGAATCAATAGCGACAGCCTTACAAGAGACCAATTTATATCAGAGTTGCACATGTGAATGTGTCTCATTACAGATCTGAGATTATCATGTTTCATGTGCTTTGACGCTGTCCACGTGGTTCTCACTGATAAGGATGGCCAGTCTCCTTCAGGTGAGGGGGGGAGCAACACCGCCCCAGGTGGAGGAGTTCAGATATGTCAAGGTTTTTATTCACTAATGAGGGTGAGAGAGGTCGGGAGATTGATCGCTGGTTAGGTGCAGTGGCTGCAGTACCGGACCATGGTGGTGAAGAAGATGCGGAACCGCACAGCAAAGCTCTTGATTTGCCTGCCGGTCTTCGTTCCCACCCTCATCCATGGTCATGAGCTGTGGGTAGTGACAGAATGAGATTGTGGAGAGGGTAGACCCACGTGCTGGAGAGATTAGAAGAAAGTCTAGAAGTTGTTGTTCTGGAAAGGGACGTGTGGGCTGCTCTGTCGGCCCTGTTGCACTGTGACCCTGACCAGGATTAAGCAGTTCAGAAAATGGATGGATGTTGTTAAGACACATATGATATTTGCTGCATTTAACCAAAAGAAAATCGGAATTGGTCTTGTGGCCTCCATTTGTTGTCTCGCTATTGCTACTGTTGAGATACATTTGTGACATTGCACCTATGCATATACATATTTATACAGCTTACTAATATTGGTTCATTAGAACACTTTCAACATGCTCTGGCCTCCTTCTGTAGCCATTTTGGGATTCTCTCTCTCCCTCTCCTGGCAGTTCAAGAGCTATATTTTGGATGCACACACATTCACACAGCCAAACACAGACAACCATGGTTAGCCACACCTGACGGGGAGCTTGTCACGGCTGTTGCTAGGAGACGGCTAGATAGGCCTCTAGTAAACAATTATCTTCCCTTGTTGCAGCTCCCTCCCCCTTCCTTCCTCTTTGGGTCCCAGGGCCGCTCTATGAAAAGCCACTTATAGGAGTCTCACCTGTAATTCAGCTCATCTCAATATTGATTATGTAATTACTCTGCCAGTCAGAGCTCCCAAGGTGAAAAGAAACATTTTTCAAGGAGATCATCTTTGTCCTGTTCTGCTCTGCAAATGGTATTCCAGACACCTTCCTTTAGTTTGCACGTCGTACGGCTGATTTACAGCAAACAACCTCCAGCAACTTGGAGATTGGAGATTTCCCATGCTACCACTAACCTCAGCCCTAATTATAACCATGTAACACTTCCTTTGTCTTGTCAGGCTAAAAGCAGATTCCAAAAGCTGTTGTTCCCCCTGCAAGGGATGCATCAGTCTGCATAAAAACAAAAAACAAACTGGAGCTGGCTCCATGACAGTAAACATTTATAGTATATATGGGATCTGTCTTGAATTTGGGGTTATCATAAACTGGCAGAGACTTTTTAGGCAGTGGGACGTGTTGGTGGGAAGACTACAAGCTGCAGAACGGTGGTTGAGTGACAGTTTGTGCTTTCTAAGAATAGCATCAAAGCTCCAGCTTTATCACAAACTGGCTGCTAACTGATTGACTTCGGCTGTTGGTGCCTGAAGTGACAGAACCGGCCAATCAACCATGTGATGTTTGTTCAAATGATAGAGAATTAGAAAAGACAAAGGACGCATGTTCACCTTGGGGGCCCTGCACAGGGACCATGAGACCTGGATCACTGTGTTTTGAGTCTCGCAAGACATCTTTTTGCCCTCAAAAGTGGTACTTTTTCTTAAACCCTTTCCCACTGTCATGTGCTACATCATTCCCTGATTTCCAACAACAATAGGCTTTGCCCTCAGACACTGAATGTTCTGTCTTATTTCTTCTGGGTGGCTCATAAAGCTCCTGAACTGCTGTGTCTGTGTTGTTGCTGTGCACATTAAGTATTGACTGTGAGGCAGCTGGCCTTTCTAAACCCTGCAGAAGCTCATGTGGTCCCAACTCTTGTCACTATCATCTGATTCTGGCTACATCCTAAATAGTAATCAGATTTATGTTGTGGCATAAGGAAGGAGGAATATCCTTTGAACGTTGTTCTGTGATCAAACATACTGTATGTTAACCAGTGAGATTTTTCTTTGTATGATGCAGGCACTGCAGACACATGCAGACAACTTTGTATGAGCTCTGGTTTCAGGAGGGCAGTTGATGATGAAATCAGTAGTTAGTTAGCCTGCATTCCCCTGACATAGCTTGTGGAAATGACAAAAGTTTTTGCTCGATAGGTGTGTTTAAGTTCAACCAAAACATTGGCAAACTACCAGGTTTAAATCTTGAAGTACCTGTACATCTGTTCTGTCGCTGTTGAGGAAGCTGTCTGTCTGCAAACAGTAAGGAACACAAGTCGTCTTTTGGTTGAGTTATTAGTGTTCCAAACTGTCTAATATAATGTCATGTAATATGTCCATTTATCAATAAATCATTATCCTTCCATGGTTGGAAAATTTCACTTTTCACTCTTCTAGCACATTCAGTAGAGTAGTGATGCCGTTGGAAGGCCTCCATTATATTCACTACACACAAATGGAAGCACTTCGGACCAATTTAGAAATTTAACAAATCGGACATGATGAATCCTTCATCCTCAATAAATTTGAGCAAAACTGCAGTGTGAACAGCCACCAGGAACCAAGTGAGGTCACCGTGGTCCAAGTGAGGTCACAGTGTTCACATCCTTCTTGTGCAAAGGTTGAGCACAGAATGAACACAGAAGTAGCCATCGCCATATTTTGTACAGTAACTACTTGACTGATTTGTAGTTGTAGTTACGTGCCAGGTTGCTTGCCCCTTGTGTGTGCAGCCATGCCATCAGCTCACTGATGTGTACTTTTCTGGTGTGCACTTGTCTCTACACTTCATATGAAGAATGTTTTTGTCCTCTGAAAGAAGCTTCTTTTTTGCCTTTGACACAAAATGTTCCAAAATGGCTTAGATTAGGACATTAAAGGTCAATATTTAAGTCACATTTAATCCACGTGCGTCCATCATTATTTATAGACATATCACTTTTCTAGATTCTCCCAGAAGCAAGTCCTACTCTCTGAAAACACAAAAACAAACAAACAAACAATGCACAAACCAAACTAAACATTTTTACTTTTGCATTGTGGCTTCCTCGCAGTGGTGTGATCATTGCTTGGGACGCACACGAAACTCGGCACACACAGAGAGCTCCCCTGATCTTAAGTGTTTAAACTTTCACACAAACTGCACAATGGTGAAGGCACGTAGCCTTGGAGTACACAGAATAATATGAAACAAATCTCAGGTGGGCACACGTTTGGTTATTCAGCACTAAGTGTTGATCATATACACGATATCACACAGACATAGTGGTGGCAGCATGATGCTGCTTGTAGTGGAGATAATTGAAGTGGAAGACTTTCTCCAGTTGTGGATATGAGGATGTGGTTGTGTGTCTGATGCAGCAAAAATCATAAATGTGGTGCCAGGGGTGATGACTGTAGTGAGGAGCCGATAATGACAAAAGCTCTTTTGTTATGATGTTGCAGGTATTCCTGTGGGTGGTTTCACCAGTGTGTGTGTGTGTGTGTGTGTGTGTGTGTCCCTCCTGGGTCTGAACTGATGTGACACATGAGAGCTACATTGTATGCTTGTGCACCTAATTATCCACAGACAGGACATTTTGATTGTTTTTGTTTTTTGTTTTTTTTTAATTATAGTCACCATAGAATCTTGGCAAAACCAACTGCGTGCAACGTGCAAGAAGTATTTGCAGATCGTAGATTAAGACATTTGCATTCTTTTGTTGTGGATGCTCTACTCCTTTAAACCTTGTCTGCAGACTTCAATTTCATGGCCCTTCTTTTATTCAACAAGTGAATCTGAGAGGTGGTGAGTCTTTGCTGTGTTTAGGGGCGAGAATGTTGGTCAGTACTTACAGGGGACTCACTATACTTATTTTCATTCATTTTTCTATTGTTATATAGTAAGAAGTATGTGTGAAGGTTGTCAGCTCTACTATATGTGAGGTTCACACCAATAGAAACGCAACCACAAACCCACTGGCTCCGAACACCTTTCAAAGCTCAAATTTTTATCAGTTCTCTACGATTTTAACATGTTTACACCAAAGCCTGACACAGTTGGCCAATCAGAAAAGCGGGGGCTCTGAAGAAAATACACTATATGGCTTGTTTGCACCGGCAGCTCAGAAGGTTCAAAATGTTTCTGGCACTTTGAAGCGTTGCAAAGGTTTCACAGTAGTCCATGGCATGGCCATCTGTAGAATGTGTCCTCTTTAAGAGAGGAATTTCTGAGGCACGGCGACTAAGTAAGTGAAATAAAATAAATGAAAATGTAGTTTAATCAGTGAGCTGCTGCAGATAATCCTATGGTGATGAATAGTCAATATAGTGTCAAACAGTCCCTCAGTACAGGCACGGAATAGAGTTTTGTCAATATTTGACATTTTAACGTAAGAGTATTATCAAGATGAGGGCAGTGTTTGCTTTGTCACAGTGCTGTGTGATGTCAGCAGTCTAAAAAAGACAGAATTTAATGAAAGAACAATAACACAGAACAGGAGATCAACCAAAGCAATAGTTGAAGCTCTCCCCAAAATCCCAGGTGCTGCTGACAACACGGCGTGCACATTTTGTAAGAGGGTTGGATAATAGATGTGTAGTTGTGAGGTGAGTGCATATCCGTGTGGCTGTGCGTGTAGTTGTCTGTTTGAATATACAGTATGTGCACGTTGCCCCGGCCCATTGCGTCCCCTGCCTCTTGTTAGATGAATGGTGTGCAGGTGCCAGAGGCTCCTTGTGGGGGTAATTAAAGCGTGTCATTACACGGGCAGTTAAATTGTCACTGTACTGTTGAACCTGTTTGAAATGATAATGGCGCTCGGCTGGAGGCGGTGCTGTGTTGCACCGCGGTCAGGTGGCCTGTTGCTTTGTATCGGGAATTAGCCCCTTAATGTTAATGTTCCTTTTGCTCTCAAAGCAAATCATCAGCTAGAGACGCAATTGTCAAATTTCAATGGACATCCAAGCGTCGACTTTATAAAAGTAACCTCTGGTGTTGGTTGAACGCGAGCTTGATTAGTGACTAATAGCATCTATGGCATCATTGTGATTTGTGGTTGTTGGTTTGTTTGTTTGTTTGTTTGTTTTTTAATGGGCATGACAAACACAGACGTGACCTGAGTGTAAAAGGTGATGTAGCAGACTCGTATTGTGAGCACCAGCCTGGTCAGACCAGACATCCCGGGTTTTGAATGGGAGCAGTCTTGCTTTCACTGATGCCTGTCCAAAAGAAAATAATTCAGCGAGGGCAGATAGTGTCACTCAACAACCTTTCCTCATTCATTCATAAACTTCCGTTACTGTTCTCTTTTTATTGTTTGTGCTGTAAGAGCAGTTACTACGATATTTCCTTATTTGCATAATAAGCTATTCATAAAACACTCCATCCTACATTACCTGTTTCAGTGCGCTGGAACTCCCTGCAGTGTCTGCATTCGTTCGCTCTGACACACCCCCTTTTTCTGCAAACACTAAGGAATTCTTCCTTAAAATGCGGAGTTAAAGCCCATAGTTTCCCTTTAGCGATTTGTCAGGTCCCTTTCCTTTTCACGCATTAGGAAGCATTAGTGCAGGTATTAAATGTGATCATTAAAATGCGATCATTACGTGTTTGTGCTAAATCACGGCAACAGAAGCTTTCTGATTGCACGTCTATTGTATCATTGATTTAATTCTATTTTTTTTTCAATCATGCTGTGAAATGAGCACCTACGTTTGTGAATTACGTCCTGCTGTCTCTCTCAGACTGTCCACACATTCATCAGCTATGCAGCTTTTAATTTGTCGTATATTTTGAATTACTGTGATGACAAATAAGCTGCAGTGAAGCGATGAATATCTGGGTGAATATCGGTGGTTTGCTTTTCAAGACGTTAATTTTTCTGTACATGTGCTTGTGTTTGTTTTTACAGGTTGCATGGGATCATGCTGGTTAATTAGCACCCGTAGGGGAGTGGTTTGTTGTATTGGAAGTGCATGGGTAATAACCCTGTTGGCATAGTAGCAGCATGCTCAATGGGCCGTGTGTGTGCGTGCGTGCGTGTGCGTGTGTGTGTATGTGTGCGTGCGCATAGTCTGTGTGAATGCCAGCCGGCTAAATGCCTTGCCTTCCGAATGACATCTCTTGGCACGCAGTTCTGGCAAGCGACAGTGTCCAGACCTGCCTCCCCTCCACTTCCCCGGCCAGCAGCGCTGTGTTTTCCATGTATGCTGCTGTACATTCGTCTCCTCATCACCTCGCTCTTCAACCCACGTCCTTCCACCTGACACCTGCTTTCAGAGGAAGTGATTTTGTTGGACTAGCCTGCTCGCTTTCGTTATTGAGTGTGTACAAATCAGTGAAAAATGCTTGTATAGTTTTGATTTTTAATGAACTCACATACACTTTTGATCATTGGCACGTGGTTGAGATCCGTGATGCAAATGTATTTATTTGGTATGGATGTAGAAACGCATTGGTTTAGATTTGTAGGTAATTGAGAGTTTCTCTTTGGTCTGTTTGTGGAGATCGAAACTGGCTACAGACGTTTTTTTTCACCATTAAGGCAATTTGTGAGTGAGTCAATGACATGGTCATGTGATCTAGGCTATTGGTTTAGGTGGGTGTTCATAGGAATGTTCACAGATTAAGGATACATAGCAGTAGGAATATGGTCCAAGAAAACTACAAGTACTCGTTGATGAGCCTTTGGTTTGCAGGATTTGACATCATTTTGTCAGGTGTGAAGCAGAATGGTCCACTGATAGAGATGAAAGTTTGCTGGATTAGAGCTCCTTTTTTTGTCTGTGTAATCCCACATTTGGTGGTGCTCAGGTTGTTTTCAGCTGCGATAATGTGAATGAACGGGACATGCAAAGTTTAAGTGCAGAATCCTGGTGTACCTCGCTGCCACCGCTATACTCCATTGGAGGGCTTTGATCATTATTATTATTGACTAGGAGAGATTTGCATTTGAGGCCGAGCTAAAGATCCAGATCACTTTTTAACTTCATTTGGAAAACCCCTCTTATCCTACTGCTGTTCGCTCTCCTCCCATATGATTTTTCTCTGACCGTGCTAGACTTTACATGCGTGCAACTGGTTCTTTCTCATAAGTTAAAGAATAGCTTTATGTTACTTTGTAAGGTGCCTGTCCAGACAACCACCATCTTTAATTCAGATAATCATTTGGATTGAGCGTTGTTGGTACCTCTGATGTCCATGTGCATTTCATGGGTTGACGCCCGCTGCCCTTCCCTCCTGTTACAGGGAGATGGATGCCCTTTGCATGAATAGCATAGACTCAACCCAAGTAAAAATCAAAAGCTGGGATTGACATCACAGATTAATGAAGATTACTTATAGCGATTACTAGGCCACGGGATGAATTGTGATGACATCGTGTTTCTTAGAGGGCAGTAAATCGGCAGCGGTAAGTGGAGCTAGGTGACATTTAGAAGCTCCTGATTATAAAGAATGATTCAATCAATATTTTGTAATTTATTTATGCTTCATTATATTTTGTTTAGCTTTGCTGTTCATATGAAAAAATAAGATAACTACAAATAATTTGACTCTGTATGTCATTTTTATTTTTCAAAACCAAATCTACTAAGCTAGTTGTGCTAATTTACACGTTGTTGTTTTCTTTTCGTTTTGTTTTATTAGTGACTGGCACATGACATTAAAAAATGTAAATATTGTAGGCGTCTTTGTGCTCGGGTTGTCTAAGATGTGTAATGTGCGATGGCATTGTCCCAAGTTTAACTGTGACTGGAGACCTGTTGTGTTTTATGATGCCCCCTTTGTCCCTGTGTTCTTTACTAACCAGAAAATAAGAGCTCAAAATTAATAAGAAAACAATCTTTGAATTCAAAAACAGTGACCTTTATTCATTAATTTCCTCTGGCCAACAAATGAGTCAATCAAAGCCCGGATGTACAATGCTGACATACCCTTGCACTGATGGTGAATTGCAGGCTGACTGGGATCTCACACAGGATTAGTGTCCAGGCTTGGCACTCACATTCTTTGTATTCTTTGAATGCAAACACACATCGCCCCACTTGCACTCACGTTCACCAGGCTGACCCCTCTTTTGAGAAAGAAGTGTGCAGATCCATGCTTAGTGACCTCAGCTTGCCCTTGCTTCCACTTCCCACTGCCTCCTCTCTGTTCCCGGTCCTTTTCTTTAAACGATCACCATCCAGTCCCCTGTCTTCACTCATCCATCCATCTCTCATCTGGTGTGGGAACCTATACCTGTGACATCGTCTCTTCACCACCAAACACTCTGTCCTGACCCCTCACAAGCATGGCCCTGTGTGAGCGGTGCAAAGATGAAACCAGAGTAGGTGTATCACCAAATACTTAGTCAGTAAGTGGACACAAACATCAATTTTTATGAAAACCATGTTCTATTTGTTACCTTGAAAACTGAGATTTCTTTGAGTAAATCCTCTAATCCATGATGGGAATGGCTGAGTTGTGTTTGGGAGATCTGACTAATAGTGTACGAGCATTAGTCATGGTTTTGTTTGAAGTATTTAATGTAGTAATCATGCGATGGTAGTTGTTCGAGTTGAGTTTGGAGATGCTTTTTTTTTCCCCCCACCCTGCACGCTCCACTGTAGAATCGGGACCTGCATGGAACCCAGCAGCCCCGTTTCCTGATTTAACCCACACGACCATCCTGACCAGGCTCACTAGCTCACATGCTGACACTAATTTTCCTTGTGCTGACAGTGTCTCTTCATGCACAATGGTTTTGATTGGGATGGGGGTGAGTTACGGTGTTGCGACAAGGGTCTTTGTTCGGTAGCCTATCCTCTTCCCTCCCCCACTCCTCCCCTTTATCCCCCTACCCATCCATCTATCTTGTTCCAGCCATTTGGGCAGCTGTCACTTAATCCAGCTAATCACAGACTGGGATAGTCTGTGGGAAACCAGGCTAGTCAATGGCTTTGCTCAACCCCGACACCCATGGACTCAGGGGACTATTTAGCTGAACATTTACAACATGCTGGCATGCACACTGGTATTTCAAGCAAATGGCAAACTGAAGAAGTGCAGGGCATAATATGGGCACCTGTTCTGTATTTGACCTGGGATTATGTCACATGAGGCTTTCTCAGTTAGTGATACACAATTGAATTGTCCGACAACACGTGCAGACATATCCTAGTGTCCCATTCCCAGATGTGCATCGTTTAAGATTCCCTGTCTGGTGCTTGGTTCCCACTCACGTCGTCTCTCTCTCTCTCTCTTTCTCTCTCTCTCATGCACTGGCATAAGTACACACCCACCCACATGCTCAGACTGGGGCAGCCAGCCCACTCTATTGTAGGGGGGAGGGGGGGATGGGTAGAAAGGTCAGAAGCCAAGCTACATGTCGTGGGATGATCCATGTTCATGTCAAATAATCCATCTTTGAGGCTGCATCTGTTGTGCGTCTGCGGTTTGATGGGTTGGCAGTGCTGTCAGCAGCAGCAGCAGTGCGGTCGTCGCCCACAGACGACCCACCCACCTGCGCTTGCTCCCAAAGACTCGCTCTTACCTTTGTCCTGTAACACCAGACCCTCTTCTCCGCTTCCAGTCAGAGCCACTGTCGGTCCCCAGCATCTTGTTTCTTTCCTTTTTTTCTTTTTTTTAACATTTCTCTTTTTTAATGTTCAAGCAGTAACTACCTTCTTGTGCTCACATGGTCCAAACTCTGACCCGAGCCCGTTGGCTCACCCTACCCTGTTATCTTCCATCCCCTTCTCTTCTCATC
>OMNV01001041.1:0-11200 GCA_900303265.1 Brotula barbata | reverse complement strand
TGTCCTGCCACAAACGAGTGCGAGATCACAAAACGGAGACGCAAGTCATGTCAAGCTTGTCGCTTCATGAAATGCCTCAAAGTGGGGATGCTCAAAGAAGGTAAGAAGAACAGAGGTAAGAAGATGAAGAAGAACCTTGTTTATACATGCAGATACACATATATACTGTATATATATATATGTATATATTTTGGTGTCTCATTCTTACAAAAAAAAAAAAAAAAGAATCTGTTTGTCTGATGAGGAGAATACAGAATACAGAACACAAACTCTCATGCAGGGTTTTTTGTTAAGTCCCCAACCGCTCAGTATTTTTCTCCTCCCAGCCCAGAGTGAGAGACGCGTATAGCTGGTTGGCCTCGACAACGGTTCCCAGCCCCCCTGTCCTCCCCCTACCAACACAGCAGTAAATAATGTGCAGTTGAGCTGGGGACAGAAATATGCTGAATAGGTTGATCCCGCCGTCTGAGTAATAGAAATGTAACAGTATTCCGACTGGAAAGGCTCAAGCCGGGTCCCTGAGCACACACTCGGCACAGTCTCAGCTCTCCCCGGCATATTGATCCACTAAATGTTTTCCGAACATCTCAGCTCTCTTCCTGTGGATGGTTTTTTAAAGTCACGCCAGCAGGGAATTCAGTGACAATTAAACATGCTTCCGATGGATTTGTCTGGCTGGAGTTTCTACCCCCTCCCTATCACCACCGAGCCCCATGAGACCCCCGAGCTTGGCCACTCTTCCGGCGGGGAGGCACCTATCATTCTCCCTTACCCCGCTGCATTAGTGGGGTGGATGCGTTTTCGCCTGCCTCTCTGCCTCTCTCTCTTTTTCTTTCTATCTATCTCTCTCTTTCTCACTTGTTGTCTCGCTCCAAAAAGACCAGACAAATGAATAATGAAAGGTATGTGGCTTGGGGGTAAAGTGGCGGTGTTATATTTATTCAAGCCTCCTCTGGGAGCAGCCAAAGGGCTCTGTAAAACGTGAAACGTGTTATTGTTTGTTTTTCTAATTCTGTTTTCCGCAAGAACAAAGCAAGAATGTCTTTCATGGTTGACTAAGATATACAGTAGCCTAAATACTAACTCGGGGATCATAGCAGGAACACTCACACAACACAGACCGGAGAGGAGATCTAACAAACAAAATTCTGCAAAACCTCGCAATTTTTGCTGAAAATCACACTCAGTACAAATATATTCCCAACATTATCCCTCCCATTATTCATCAGAGAGTGGGATTTATAGATGCGTATATATCTAGTCACCACCTGAACCCAAAGTCACAGCCCATATGGATCTCCACACAGTAACAGAATCCCTCGGACTGCGAGCAGCCAGATAAAGCCTCAGTGCCAGAAAGACAGAGTAATCGCATTACTATCTGATGAAAAATTTATGCCAATATATCATCTTGGAGAATAAGAGGCTACAAAAACATGTAGTCATAGCTATAAATGAATGACCAGTGTCAGGTCAGAGTAGAAAGAGTGTAAAACTCAAATATGCAGACCTAGGCTAAGCCGACGGTTCTAATGCACGCTTCTGAGCATTCAGCACATTCCTAGAATAAGAATGACTCTCCTCTTATATAATGGCTGTCATCGCCAGGCTGAAGCCATTATCACTGACTGATTGAAGTCTGATGCAGATGTTGTCATCAATCCCCTTCGAATAATTAGATTTTGGTCACAGCCTCAATTATTACAAATACAAAAATGTGTGTTTAAAAAAAATGATATAAGCTTCCCTCAGAGGCCAGGCATTTTAAAGTGTCACCAAGACGAAATGGAAAGAGACACATGGTCTATGTCCACTGTAAGCTCCGTGAAGCCATCGGCTCAACGCCATGCTCAGGCCCTGGGGTTTGGAGATGGTCGCTGCTCATGTGACTGAGGTTGCCACTTACTTTCATTACTGCAGAAAGGTCACATTGTGTCTCGATGGAAAATCTCCTAATTATAACTTTGCTGCTCCAACAAAGTAGAGTGCTGCCCCTCGACCATCTCCGCTTGAAACAGGAGTATAAATCCATCACTGTCAAGGAATCCAGAAACCACAACAATACATTCTGTGGAAATTGGGATCTGAGGATTTTGTTATAAAGTAATTTTTTTTCGTACAGGAAAACATCAATAGGAGAATTGTTTGCGTGTTCCAAGACACAGTGTGGTGAGATGTAATGAAAATGGGCCCGCTTCACAGAGCCGACGTCTGATAACAAGAGAGCTTCCCGAACCCTGCGTTTAGCCGCTATACTTTCCCTTGACTGTATAAAGGAGGAAGTGATCAATAGAAGAATCAAATGTCCGGGGCAACAGGTTTTTCCTCTGATCAATGGAAACGGATCAGAGCTTAGAGCAAGAGAGAAGACAAGATACTATTGAGAGATTACATTGACATCATTCAGTGGCAGTTGCTCTCTGGCCCGATTTTCTTTCTCCCCCACTTAACCACATCCACAAACAGTTACACACACTCACACACACACCCACGGATTATGACACATACATCAATGCACACTCACAAATAACACACATCTGATTTCTGAGAAGGAACACGTATATATTTTATGTCCACAGATATAGTGTTAGCCAAAGATAATAGCTCTTTGTTCTATTGTACTCACAGTGTGTGCGCGTGTGAGCGTGTGTGGGTACAGAGAATAGCTCGTCTTATTGTAACAAAGCATAGTGGCAGTAAACGTTTGCTGAACAAAGGAGCTGAGGATGTCAGGGATGATTTACTGTAAAATACATCTCTCAGATGTAGACAACGATGGCATGCAAAAAGCCCATCTGACTGCAGTCCCATCAGTGTCACATACAGTACAGATACGCGAGATGGGCTGCACTCGTATGTATTGTCGCCATGTACGAACCTTAATACTTAACGCCTAAACGATCAAAGGCGTCGTGGGGCATCACAGGGCGAGCCAACGCGTATATATTTATATTTTTAGAGAACGACACAATTTATCTTTGAAGCCTATTTGAAGTGTAGTTTCTACTTCAGACAATGTGGTCTTTTCAATTAGCAGTATGACTACGGATGTCGGCTCAACGGGGATACTGTAGCTAACCTGTAAATGGAGCATGTAAGGCGGGTGTCAGTATGGTAGCCCGCTACCCTCGTTCATCACCACTCGTGATTAAAAATGCTGCAACACACTTACAAGCATGCAAAGCTGGCAACAGGGGTCCTTTGAAATAGTGCTGACGGCAGTTTAACGGGGCGGCTTCCTTGAAAGGCAAGGTTCACCATGCCTTGCCATGTGGCCTTCTGATTTTCCCAGCTAAAATAGGGACCGCCTAAGCCCCCCTTGGCATTGCCAACCATCCCAGACATCCAGACACTTTCCCCAGGGAGAGACACCCAGAACAGGTGAGAGACTCAAAATAAGGACCCCTGCCATGGTCGGCCACACAAAGTGAGTGAAGACAGGCCCTTTTGTAGGAGTGTGCTCTGAAGGGGATTATTATTGTTTTTGGAGAGAAAGAGGAGCCCTAGGTCAGCTGGCCCTAGCCCCCACCCCGAGGCCTGTGTTAATCCGTGCACAAATGCCAGCCGCCTTGGCTCCCCCAGCACCCTGCTTTGAAGCGATGATACCCGAGCTCACCCGCTGCTGCCCTCGCTGCACTGTGTAGTGGGCCATAAAACAGTGAGATGACTTTGGATGAGGTGCCACTCTTCTCCCTTTGCACACTTATAACACAACTACTGTTTACTCTGGAGGGAGCGTCACAGACTGGCCGGAGTCACACTCCTTCAAGCTTTGGGACACACGAACTCCAGAAAAGGCCACTACGAAGTCCTGGCCGTCGTGTCTGACAGCGTGAGTGAATGAATCTGTCTCACCGCTCGTCATCGCTCTCTTCCTCTTTGCCTGTGTCTGGCCCTGTTGGACAGTAAAATGAGGCAGGTTAGTGCCAAGCTGTAATTCCTGTCAGCATCTGTTAATTATGTCCAGGACTGCTCTAATTAAAAGAGGCACCCATCTACCTTGGAATCATCACACTGGCTGTATGCTGGCTGACACCGATTCATGATTCAACCGGCAATAAGGATCACGGAGAAACGCATCCACCTGGCAACCGCCAGGAGAGCCGGAAGAAACTGTAAAAAGTGGTGACATCACATTTAAGAATGGGAGGAGTCGTCCGTGCCTTCGGTAGCGGGAATGCTGCCTCAGCTGCGTCGGAAAGTTCTGAAGCACATTGAGAGTAGTGGACGCAGATTCGCCGACAAGATTCAAAAGGAAAATAGCTTTTGTGATTCTGAATAAAGATAAATATAAAGATGAAACAGAGTGTGTCAAGTACAGGTAGTTGCCATCAGATGACTCCCCCGTGGTTGCTGGGAACGATGAGCCTCTGTTGGGAATTGGGGGTAATTAGGTTAGTGGGTTGTCAGTGTCAGGAAATTGAAAGACAATCCTAATCAGATTTGTGTTTCCAGGGAATCAAATACTTTATATAAGTAGAAGAAATCTCTATTTTACAGTTACATGATAACACCGTGTATAGGTCCCAGCTGTACGGGCCGCCACGGTGCGAGGGGCTGCGGCCACGTAAGATAACAAAATTACAAAGATAGATGGCAGTCGGCCGTTGAATTTCTCCACGTTGAATTTATGTCCCCGGTTCCGTCCTGCTCTGGTTTTCCTTCCCACGTTCATCCGGCGACCTCCAATCGCTGTGCGTGGGACACATCCAAACTCATCCTCTCAAAGAGCACTTGCTGATAGGTAAATTGTATTAGGCTCATTTGCAGTGGCCGCACAATGCCCAGGTTTGACACTGTCCTCCCTGTTATAAAGTGATGAAATCATCAAGGAAATGCTCTGGCTGCAGGTGTTGTTCCCTCAGAGGACACGGCAGGCTGACAAATTAACTCCTCCCCCACCACGCGCCTTTCATTGAGCCTTTTCTCAGCCACCCTTTAGTATAAATTCATGGAGATTACATTATGCATAGAAGGTAAATTGAATGGATTGTCCCTGTCGACAGGATTAAGATATCAGGGATATTTAAGCAGCGCGGTAGCAGAGACATGCGAGTCCAAACGTGGGGCTTCAGGATATAAATGTTTGCATACAATTACATTAAATAACCAAATGTCTGCCCAGTGGTATCAAATAAATAGAAGAGTGCAGATGAAATATTTTAACAATGCTGAAAATTAATAGAATAGAAAAGACAACTAAATAGAAACATTCTTATCAAATAATGAGATAATAAATAACTTATGTTATGATGAGGCGCGCTTGACATTTACAGTATCGGTGTGGAACCTGGCCCCCTAGGTGTGGCTGAGGGTGATAAGGCCTCTGTGCTCCTCCGGTGTAAGAGGGGTGAAATAAGGGTCTTTTATAGGAAAGCTATACCCAGTTATCTATCTGCAATATGACAGCGGTTGTTCTGTACTGAGACTGCGAGAGTGTGTCTTTTGGCTTGTAGGCCCGTTGTTCCGTTTTCTTTTTGTGGACACCGAAGAGGACACACCTGAGCGTAATACACACACGAGCAAAGAGGCATGTAGGTGGCAGCTAATTAGTATGCAGCCTGCTTCACCCCAAAAGCTAAATAATTAGAGGGCCAGTCTGTGAGATCATTGACCCTGCGTTAAATATTCATATGTTTAGACCTGCTCTGGGCTCAGCTGTGTCACAGTAGACCAGCCAGGCATGGGACGCATATGGGAAGGCGACCGCGCCTCTGACACATCTACACACACACACACACACACTCACGCCCACACTTATGCTACTATTATGTCCTTTTATAATGCCTTTTTACGAGAGCACCGCTGGTCACAAGATTTCTTTTACATGTATTTGTGTCTTTCACTCACTCTGCTGCTGGATTTTTTTTTGACCCAGTTCTCATGATACTTGACTGTAATGACTGACGTCCCTTAAGATCTAGTCTGTTTTCATCCCAACATGTCCCTCCCCATGTCTCTCTCCCAGGTGTGCGTCTGGACCGCGTGCGAGGGGGCAGACAAAAGTACAAGAGGAGGTTGGACACAGAAAACAACCCATACCTGGGTTTGACGCTCCCCCCTCCCACCAAAAAGCCTCGTGAGTACCGCTCCGTCACTAGCCCATTGTCTCCCTCCTCTGCCTGGCCGGCAAGCAGGTAAAACAAAGGCAAATTCTAGGCCAGACCCGTGTTCCCCTGTCGCCCCCACGCTTGGACAGTTGATAGTTCGTTGGTCAGAAATATAGGCCGGGTATTGTTCCGGTCAGAGCAGAATTATGAGAAGTCTCTGAACAGATGACCGATATTAATCAAAAGCAGTGCTCGAGGGCACGGTTTAATACATACATTTAGTTCCATGCAGCAAGCATTCAGCGGTGATTAAAGCTGTCAGCGTCTTCATTCTCTTATTCATACAAATTTAAGCTCCTTCCATTAGTTTGCATGATTAAAGTACGGCTGCCGTCGTACATTTTAAATCACTTTTACCGGTGGACATTGTTTATCAGAGTGCATCTCCATGCGTCGCTGATCATTTCAGCAGTATGACATTTGGCCTTTCGCTTTGTGTTGACAACCCCCCCCCCTTCCCTTTTCTTGCCTCCTCAGTCACAAAGATTGTGTCTCACTTGTTGGTGGCGGAGCCGGAGAAGATCTATGCCATGCCTGACCCCACCATGCCCGAGAGCGACATCAAGGCTCTGACCACGCTGTGCGACCTGGCCGACCGTGAGCTGGTGGTCATCATCGGCTGGGCCAAGCACATCCCAGGTACACCGCATATTATCGTATCTTTTTGTCTGCTTGTTCTTCATTTCTTTTTTTGCTGCTATTTTTATTCTTCGCTCTCTCCCGTCTCGCAAACGCACTCTGCACAGGATGTACATGCACATACACTCGCAGAGAGGAGCAGATAATTTATGTCAGCAGCCCATACAGCCCCAGGGTGCGTGCGACGGGGTTGCAAAATGGGCATACTTTGTCGACGACAAATCAATAGAGTGAACTAAAATCCCTGCACTGAATGGGGAGGAGCACACGGGCCCGCTATATAGTCCCCGACATTGATTATACACGTTATATATTTATTTTTATTAATGTATTTTATGTGTACACTTTTGTGAATTGTACCGGGAACACAGTTTTCGCTGGAGTAATGAAATGCCAGCTAAACATTACTGCATGACTGGGAAATGTAAAGTGATCACAGTAATGCATTACTTTGCAACACAGTACCCCAACACAGGTGGTGATCACCATTTAAATTTAGAGCAATCAAAAAGACAGAGAGGGAGAGAGGTGTAGTGTGTGTGTGTGTGAGTGTGGGGGGGTGTGTGTGTGTGAAAGAGAGACACAAGTGCACACACACACACACACACACTCCCATTGAATTATTGATGGGCATAATCATGTTTCTTCCTTGCCCCATAGACATTCTGATAGACGAGGTGTTAGGTTATAAGAGGCTGTTGAATTAAGGATACAGCACCTCACGTCAGCAGAGATTTTGCTTCCTTCAAGAGTTTTCCTCTGATTTTGACAGAGAACACATTGTTTAGCTACTCTTTTTTTGCAGCCAAGGCAGATTCTCCTTGATCTTGAGCTTGACCCCACATAACTCTATAACATTATGGTTCTGTGGGCACGGAGGGGTAACACTAAATGAATCTGTCCCTCAGCAGCACCTCCATAACCCCTTCTTCTCATCAGCATAACTTGGACAGCGACAAAGCTGTCAGCATGCAGGAAGTGTGATATCAGTACTGACGCACACACAAACCATCTGTCTCCCCGCGCATAAGCACACACAAGGTTGCGCACGTTTTAGGCGTCCGCTTAAATTTGAAGTCGTATCAATTAATTCCGAATATAATTTTCGATCCAAATGAATAGATTTAAAATGCAAATTTATTTTCAGTGAAGTGCTGAGGACGGCAGCTGACCTTAGGCAGGTGTGTATCCTACTAAAAAGGTATTAGAGTACTTCTCAGAAGGAGTTGCATTAATCAGGTACAGATCTGATAGTAAGGAGATTAGAGATGGAAATGCTCTCACCCGCTGGCCTCGGCCCCCATCACTTACACATCCCAGCAGTCTGGATCACTCCACACGGGCTGTGCGTGGTCAGCAGACTGAGAGTTTAACCAAGGAGCTTACTCAGGGACTGGATCACAGCTGACCTGATAACACACTCATCGATGTGACCCAAAAATTACCCCGGAACTGCAGACACACACACGAAGGAACACACTAAGATGCTCCTTCAGGCTGCTGTAACAGACACAGACGATTGTTCATCCGTAAAGGCATCACTCACTAAAATACACAGAGATAAATATACAGTAAAATTGGCGCTTGTCATTGTTTTTTATAGTCAATTAAATAATAAAGTCAAACAAATGTAGATAATCTGTGGCATCTTGGTGATTGTTCTATATATATATAGATATATAGATATATACTGTATATACTGTGTATATGTATATATTTTCCCATACCCTTATGAACTGACACTCAGACACAGATGACATTTTGATTTCCTAAAGGCTGTTGTTCAACACACAGTCGGTGTTTTACATTTTCCTATCATATTCCCGTTCCTGAATAGCATCATCGTTTTAGGTTGTGTGTACACACCGACGAGGATTTTCTGTGTCATAGCATTTAAGAACTGTGCTAATCAGATTATCCTAACACCTATTGTGCAGTGGGCAGATTCATAATGTTAATGGGATTTGTCGTACAGATTGTGGGAGAGGGCTTGTCGATCTGAATCCGTCAATAATAATGATGATTTAACCCACAATCTGAGACAGTAAGCCACTCTGTATGTTCCAACGGTGAGTAAGGACTTAGAAATTAACAGTTCTGCGAAACAGCGTGGGATGATAGACGTCAGCAGTGCAGCAGAGGTAGTTGTGTGCAGCTCTAGAGTCGTCGGTTGAAGTGGGGCAGCATCATGAGCTGTGTGAATAGAGCTCACATCCACACATAATCTAAAAAGTGGATCACTCTCCCCTTCATTTGCATAGGTACTGCATGTGTACACACGCTTTTTATTTTATCTTTGATTCTTATTTTAAAGGCCTTAGACTTTTTGTTGACCGTGCCAAATGAAAATAATTCCACTTTCAGCATACGATCTTTTCTCTATGTAAATCTTTATCTTTTTTGGCAACTAATCCTGATTGAAGTGGCCTTCGTATTGATGGCAGGTTCCTGTCCATTGTATTAAATTTCGGTGGAGGGGTTACCCTCCTGTTCATATTTGGATCACAGATTTGTATTTTCAGACTGTGACTTTATCTTAAAATCAGAGCACTGATTCATTTAACGTTAAAAAGATAATTTGACTACGGGAAGGCTCACAGCCGAGAACAGGTCTGCACGTCCCTGTGGTGGCGTCTGTATTAGGACACTGGGTCTCCTCTGGCCATGAAATGGCTGGATAATTGAGTTGTACATGGCTGAACCTGATCAGAGACGGTTCACTGGTTGAGTGAGACTCCGCGCACTAACACTCGGCGTACCAACGGTACCTCAGGGCAGACATACACGCTTAGTTTCTACCGTATATCTCCTCCATCCACTGCAGGACAAAAAGGAAAGGGAAAACTGCTGATTGCATTCTGATAGATTTTTGCAGCCTTTGGCAATAGAATTAAAAAGATTAACAGTTCATTATGAAGTAGACTGCATTGATTAGGCCATTGACAGATGGGCCAATAACCAAAGTCCAAATTTAACAATTTAAATGTCGGGAAAATTGGCACTTACCTTCTCCCAATTGATTCCTAATTTACCCTATTTTGAGCTAACATTTGAAAAAGTGTTTTAAACGTGGCATAATTTGCTGCCGAGTGGCCCTATTGAGTTTTAATTGGAGGGCGATTGGAGGATATCCAAGCTGTGTCATTAGCATAGATGGTATCTTTGCCTTCCAGGGTTCAATGTTAACTTTGTCATCTCGGCCCTGCTTTACATACGGCGAAGGGAGAATATCTGAGTGTTTCCACGCGTGTTTTTGTGTGATCAGAGTAGCAGAGGCAGGAACTCTGAGATAGTTCCACTACGACTGTCACCTTCACATAATGAAATAGATATTGAACGCCGGTGTGAAATGGCAAGAGCCTCCTCAAAGGTTTGTCATTGCCAGGCCACGGCCCTGCCCTCATACCGAATCTGCCTTTGATTAATTGATAATCACTGTGGAGCTTTCGGACACTCGTGCCACCGCTGCAAATAGCACCATGAAGCAGAGTGTTACACGGCTGTTGCCTGAGGGGGGCAGGGTCATTAGGAGCAGTGTTAGGGGGATGCTGACAGATGGCTTGTTGCTCCTTAGGTGCTAACAACCTTTGACACATATAGAGAGGTCCACTGTCCACCCCTCTGGCCCCATTCCACGCCATAAAGCCACATTTCACTCCATCCAAGAGATTTAGGCAGGAACTAAGTACACTGACAGCTCCGAAACACTGGAATCTGTTTATCTCCTTGACATTGGGGGCCTTCTTCGGGCCTGGTGGGATACTTGTGTGACCCCCCTAAGCCCCGCGCTGCTCCCTCGCCCCTCCCTCCCCCGTGGGAATGTCATGTGTTCGTATGTAAAAGCCGCCAGCCGTGCCGCTTATACAAGTGGTGCTGGGTGATGGGTGTGTGTCGCAGCAGCATCACGTCTTCCCAAGCAGGAAAGATGGGAATCAATCCTGGCAATATCAAACATTGGAGCCATTTCTTAATATTAACTGGATAATAATATTTGGGATGTTGAGCATATTTATTATTTTAAATATTAATATAATATAATAAATATAAATGTTCCTTTTGTCAAACTTCCGTGGTGATCATGTGGTGAAAATATAGCAGACTACGGAATATGTGCGTCTGCCTCGCACGTCGGGGCACGGGGCTATTTTATGAACGACGCCCTGACATCGTTCCTCAAACGTAAGATATTGGAGATTATTCTACGTTTAATTCTTAAAAGAAATGAAAGCAACATATTTCCACAGTGTTATTCTGACATCGCCCTCGCGTGTTATTGTGTTCAGACAGGATGAATCTAATAAAATCGCCTTGTTTGCATTATGCTATTCATTACTGGTGTTTTGGGAATATTCATCATCTCGGCTTTATTGGATTTCGGTTCATCAGCGCCACGTTTGACAGACAACCGCTCGGCTGGCGTGTTAGTTGTTAGCGTGGAGGCAGCGATGTTA
>OMNV01001040.1:0-10575 GCA_900303265.1 Brotula barbata | reverse complement strand
AAAAAAGAAGGCCGGGAGAAACTTTTTGCGAGTGCGTGACCCGACGTTTCGACTGTGGAGGGAAAACTCACGCCGAGGCTGCCAAAGCGTGATGATGGATGGTGGGTGAAGTTGGAGGCTGTGGAATGTAAACTGCATCTCCCGGTGCTCCAACGTATCTTAAACATTAACTCAACACATTTTAGACTAAAGCTAACGTCTTATCATCGATAAGACTACACTCCCACAGGCTCTCCCCTCCTCCATCCTGAAGGATTCCACCGTCTGCAGGACTCGGATCGGCCGGCGTTGTTGGCATTTTGGCCGCCGCCTGAAGCTGTGACTAGAATTCCCCCGAGCGCTCTCGTAAGTGTAGCTGGGACCAATGGGGATCCGTGAATGCCTTTGGTCAGGATATTCCCTTAGCAATCTCCAAGACATGCTGGCTGCCCGTATTTATTCGGGTTTTACCAGTGAGCAGATTGCACCTCAAACCGGATACAAGGCAGAGACAGTGATGGCCACCAATAACCCAGGGAGAGAGAGGAGGAGGAGGAGGAGGGGGGGGGGTGCTGCCGACAGACGAGGTTTCCCTTTCAGACGCCAAGCGTCATTCTCGATTCTTTGCACCGTGTTGTCCCCGTGCGACCCCGTTACCCGTTTGCGCCGTCTCCTCCACGCACCGTGGGACGTACCCACCCTCCTCACGCTCAGCCATCCTTTCTCCGGCGGTAAGCGAATTCGAACGACGACAACAACAACAACAAAATAAAGGATCTTTTCCCCTCGAATTCCTTTATGGGACGACACAAGGCCTTCGCTTTTCACACTGCGGGCAGATACAGAATGAGCAGTCGGAGAAATGACCTCCCCGGAGCTCAGACTCAGCGGGAACTTTCTGCACTCGGCGCTTAAACCTGTTTACCCTGATCCTGTGGGCATTATCTGTACTTCCTGCACAGTAAGAGAGCTCAAAAAGGCAGGTTAACCAAGCCGCCATAGGACCGAGAGCTGTATTTTTGTCAGGCTGAATCACAAACACACTCACTTGTGTATCACTTGGACAGTCTCGAGTGCTGGTTTGTATCCATGTCACCCACACGCGTGGATCCATGAATGGGATTCATTGTGTAGAGAAACGAGTGAACGCGACGCTCCGTTAATGAGTTTCTCCCATCTAAGATTCACCTTTCTAACCTGTGGTCGGATTCGCCGTCATCCCGTTGGATCTAAGGCGTTTTCTGCAGCGTTAATTGGAGGCTTGGTGAAACACTCACTGTAGCCTTCACACACAGGTGGGTGGAGGTGAGTCAATAGCTCTTTTGAAGATGGCAGAGAGAGAGAGAGAGAGAGTCAGGCTTCAAACTACGGAGAATCCAGCGATCTAGCATGTGGGTAGCACGGGAGCGGCGGTGGCTTTTCTGCAGCGTTGGAAGCGCCGACTTGTCTTTGTAGCTCCGTCATGAATATTCTGATCGCAGGAAACAGAGCAGAATGTTGCATCACATGACTCGTGTAACATTCTTGTGGACTTTCACGGATCACAACTGTGTAAAAAGGCAATAATCCATAAAACAAATGATTACAAATCAACTAATGCAACCGAGATCCTGTATTTCGCCGAGTAAACGTATCAATTCATCTGTTATCAGAGGGGAGAAATACAGGGCGAGCGTTTCCCACCACCAGCTGCTCAGGTGGAGTATATCAGACGTGGTGGCGAGGAGAGGGCTTGGCGACCCGTGTCCCCCACCCTTCAAATTCTATCTCCCTCAATGAAATCAGGTGTCAAAGTTTGCGGCGGACGCAATGAAAACAAGCCAAACTCAATCACGCCCGGAGCTGTCAGAGCTCTCAGAGCTCTCAGGAAAGAAGATAGAATAACACGGCGAAGCAGGAGAGGCGTCCGCGGCTCCGAGCGGCCGTTACACGTTTACGGTCACGCGCGGGGTTACGGGCCGGAAAAGCCGGAGAACGCGATACGTTGTTAAAAACAACTTGGTGACTCGGAGGGCAGCACCCACGGTCACGATGGTACACGGGGCACATCAAAAACATCTGGTTTGGGCGGTGACGGATGACTTTTGATCATCGTGGAAAATATTAAACGTACAGTATGTAATTGTCCCAAAAAGAGTAATAGTTTCTACATTTATAAATCGCATTATATAACAATACAACATTGTTTACCATTCAAATGTCTTTTATATATGATGCAGCTTTTACAGTCCGTCCATGCTGAGGCTGACGTCCATTATAGAATAAAGAACAATATCAAAATGACTGTTATGTTGTTTTGTCGTTGTAGCAGTAGGCATAATTGCTTAATTTGAATAATAAGATTCCGCCAAAAGACACGAAACAAATGATTTTAATTCGACGCGCTTGATGTTACTGTTCGTCATAGTAACGGCGGTGGAGCTCGTGTCGAAGGACGGTAGGAAACCATAACGTCAGTTAGACGGCAGACAAAAGAACGTCATTCGTCCAAATAGACAAACACTATTAGAAAAATCAGTCAGCCTCAGATTAAAAACGAGAAGAAGAGAAAAAAACGCTGTGTTGGGAAATTTTTGTTTTACTTTCAATTTGCAGAGATTATGTTTTTATTCAGTGGAAAAATGAGAGAAGGGGTTTGTTATTTTATAGACTGAATGGGAGAAAAACATCAGAGTTGAGTGAAGCTGCCATATTATTTTATTTATTTAGTATTATTATTATTATTATTAATAATGGTGTGTGTGTGTGTGTGTGTGTGTACTGTGGCTTTTCCCCCCTGCATGGCTTGTTCTGTTTGTTTATTCATGGTGATTGTGTTTCTTTGGGCCATAAACTTTACTGCGGTGGAAACAGAATGCTAATGCCAACTGTAAGTATGTTTGGTGATCGGGGCTCTCAGCATCTGGTGCACGACGCCTGGAAAACAAAACACACCCCAGCTGAGGTTGGCGTCTGGCGCCTCGCTTCCATTTGGCGGACGCTCGTGCGCTGAGTTTGTTTTTATTGTCCTGCACTCCTAAACTTTGGCAGTCGTACCGTCTTGTCTGATATTGTTTTGCGGAATATAAACCCTCATGAGGACCGGCGTCTCTTAGAGTCGGCGGAGATGATGGATCGCACCGCTATCTGTCATCCGCTGTCATTTTCCTTTCTGAACATGTCCTCCTCTGTCTCTGTCCCTCTATGGTGACACGGTTGGCTACTCATAGCTGACAGAGCTAATATCATATGTCACCTGTCACCTCAATGTGTGAAAGGACAGGGATTGATATTTAACCAATTATTATTTCCTCCAAACTGCCTTCACAAGTCATCTGAGGTAATTTAATACGTCCACCGTGAAAGGGCCGTTTGCCCACAAACGTCCCTCAGTGGACAGCATGATGTATATTTCAAGTTTGACTCATTGTCAAATAATTCAAGGTTACTACCGAAAACATCTTTTTTTTTTCTTTCTTTCCCCCTACGCACTTATCACATTTACCCCTCAGAAGATTTTGAAAGACAAAGTGTCGTATTTGCAAAAAAAAAACGTGTGTGAGGCTAATAATTATTCCTGGCTTTGCCCTTGACCGGGCACGAGTCAGATTAGACAGAATGTGGCTGCAAACTGCTCCTCCTGGTAAAGACGGGCGGAAAGAAGAAGAAGAAGAATTTCACTTTGGGGATCAATTCAACTTTTTTTTGTTTTCTTTAATTTGACTCTCACGGCTTCTTTTACCTTCTTAAATGTAGCAATAAGCCGTATCGCTGATATCAACAATGGAAGCTGGATTTATTGGCTCATCATCGGTGTGTTTGCCCGTCAGAAATGACGAAATCCGTCTTCTGTTTACATCCACGCTGACGATCCATTACAATTTCCTCCATTTTGACATCTGCACTTCATCCGTTAGATCCGAGTTCAATCCATCGGCTAACATGACACCGCATAACAAATTTAAATACAATATTAACATAATTCATCTGGCGAGCTGTCTATAAAACAGGCTCATCCCCGGCCCATCTTCAGCCGCCCTCCTTCAATCACATTATAAACTGATGCCTGTTCACAAATTACACCAGAGTGCTGCCATTAATTACGGGCTAAGATCAATTGTTGAATTGTTATTTTAGCCACTAGTGTGATTTCAGCAGTAGGGGGAGGATGGGGGTGGTGCGGAGGAGGCGGCGGATGACACCACGGAGCCATAACGAGTTGTGTCTTCCCCATTAATCAATGCCTTCCACACAATTTGCTGTCTGTGAATTGGGACTGACCTGTCTCAAGGGTCACTTGCCAATTTTCGGCTGCAGTCAGCCTGCATTGGTGCTGAGCTCTGTGCTTATGCCCACTGTTCCCTTTGAGTGATTCCATCTTTAAGATCGTGGCTGCTGCATTTCTCTCTCTCTCCTCCCTGTGAGGCTGGTATCATTCAAAGCTCACCTAAGCACACGGGGGATTTAAGGAGGTCTTTACCGCCGCTAATGGTCTCTGAATAGGTTTTCCTTTGGGTTAGTTCGCACGTGTAACGCCGTTTCCGATGCGCAACTCTGAGGCGGGATGCGTCGTGCGCCACCTTCTTTGGAGCGCTTACATAAGAGCGGAGCTGCTGCGTGAAAGTGGAACAGCCGAATACTGCAGGGGAAAGTTAGGATGGGGAGAGAATGACACCAACTCAGAGGAGCCATCTGATGGAATCTACTTATAAAATGACCAAAAGTGACCCGGTAGGTCAAAGGTTGCCTTCTCCCACCTGACTGTGTCTGAGTGCTGAGATACGGTAATGATGCTTTTGGTCTTTGTACCACTTATGGTTTGTCTACTTCACTGTTTCACCTCTCTCTCTTTTCACACACACTCTCCACACTCGTGGAATCCAACAAAAAGGGATCCAACGTAAACCGTCCAGTAAATTTTACCACAGCGTTTGCTTCGGCACCGGTCCGACCCCGGCTTAAAACGCTCCCGATCGCTCCCCGCAGTCCGGAGTTTATTGTCCCGGCGATCGCTGACTCTGCTTTTAGCCACGGCCTCGGTAGCTGAAGCGTCTGACAAAATGTTATAAAAAGTAAACATGGGAAAACAAAAACATTCCACACGGAGCGGCCCTCGGTCAGGCCCTTTGTATTTTGAATGAAGGGCTGCGGGGCAGTCTTACTGTAAAGCATCAGAACGAACCACGGAGCCTCCGCGGTGCAGAGGAAACATTCCAACCGCAGCGCTCACTCTATCACGGCTCTAAGTGGATTCCAGCTGAATTCTGCCTGTTGTTCTACAACCGGCGACGGCAATATCATAAAAACGTGTTGCGGATTAATTACTTTGGTGGCGGACCCACGCGTGCAAAGGACGACTTCAGCTGAACCTGCAGCCCTCGGAGGAACGGAGCCGTCCACGCCGTCCGCGCCAGCTCGCGCCCGTTTGCTCGCCTCCGATGGCAAACGATTCCTTCTGCGCGAAAAGCATTTTTCTTCTGTCAAACACCTCATTCAATCTTACTGTTAACCCTCAGGAACAAATCAATGAGGTTCATTAAGTTGAAATCTCGGAGGATTAACTGTGGCCGCTCGGTCGCCGGGAAAACAAAAATACAGACGAGAACGACTCGGCGGCATTCTCGGGCTTCACTCGTGGGTCTTGTTGTGTGTTGTCTGCTGAAATGGATTTTTACCAAGCGAGATTTATTCGTTTTGTATCGAACGCAGCTCACAGAAGCCTTACCCCCGGTATCTTACTCTCGCCGCGAGGCAACGCAGAGTGTCAGCGCCAGAGTCGCTGCTGTCGTGGGGCCCTTGGACTCGATGTGAACTGGCTTTATTTTCGAAATCAAGTAGAAATATGCCCTGATTCATGACCGTAAAATAACCGCTGAATCATCGTGTTAGAGTTGATGCCTCCCACGTCTTAATTAGCTAAGAAAAACTGGTCTGGTGGAGGAGGAAAAAGGATGAAATCTAAGAACGGACGGAAAATTGAATTAAGATTCATATCACCAGAGGATTATTTTCAGGTCCATCAATCCACATGGAGGGGTTTCGCTGTCCCTGTTCAGGTTTAACCAGCTCATTTGCAGCGTTTGGTGGGGAAGGAGCTGCAGCCTGGAGGTGTCCAAGAAGGTTTGTATAATCAAATAATTCTATGTAATCTGCTTGGCTCTCACAATGTCCAAGCTTGCCAGTGGTATCAAGCCTGCGATCTTGCCAACATGTTTGTCATTGGAGTCAGCCGAGCTCATTACCTATTTTGGCACGTTGGTGAAGCGCCGGGTAACGTCAGCAAATGGGCTAAAAGGAGGATTTTGGACGGAGGAGGCGGGGGGACGGGGGCGTCAGGTGCTCGGGTTCTTTGGACGGCCGGCGCAGTCGTCGACGTGTTTAGTTTACAAGTAACGGAGCGATGAGCGGATGGCACAGAACAACACTACAAGGGCGGGACGAGGTTTGGATCCGGGTTGACTAACAAAAGTGTGATGACCCATTAGCGTTTGAGTGCTCCCATTTGTGTCATCGTGGAGGATGGCAATTTCTTCTGCCAGTAACTGCCTGTCTCCACAAAGTCGGCTCCCATTTTTACAGATATTGAATACAACCTGACAAAACACATCATGAAGGCTTTCCCGGGTCCCTCCGCTTTGGACTTACGGCGATGGTGCCAAAGGTGACATCAAACGTCTGCTGGAGGGGGGGGCGAACAATTTACTTTGTCTCTTTTATAAGGTGCTCCTATTTGCTCTCCGGTTTCAACGCTACAGATGGAGAAAATGTCAACGTCAATACTTGCTAGGTGGCGCGTCCGACGTGTGCCACCCTCGGCGTGAATCGTTGTTCTCCTCTCTGTCAGATAAGACAAGCTGTTAGGGATGACGGGTGGATTACGATGGGATGATGACATCACAGTCGAACCCGTCATCGAATTATCTTCAGGAATTTATTGATCCAGAGCGCAAGATATGTGTTTATGCCTTCCTGCTGTCATGTCACCATGTCGGTTTCAATCATGTCGTATTGACACACGTTCATTCGTATGGATTATTAAAGGACTACATAAATGGGCCGTTTCCTCCCTGACGTTCAAATAGTTTCCCCACTGTCCTATTGTTAGTACACAAATAAATATAGACGAATACTGTCCGTTCCTGACACCCATCCATGATTTCATCTGTATTTTTGTGAGATTTGGATGTTGTGGAGATGTTTGGTGATGCTGTGGTGTGAATGAATCATCACAGGTTACGCTCATCTGCCTGGTCCCGATGACACGGTTTGAGTCCTATGTCGCAGGTGGCAGGACTGTGACTAATTCATTGACGCGGGATTAAAAACGGAGGATCCTGACACTGCCATCTTAAACGAATGACAATTATGGGGACAATGGGGCTCTCGTCATAGGAGCGCTGATAAAAATGAGACGGATGAGTCCTCGGTACACGCAGACAGAGGCAGGGAACGAGTCCTAACCTCACCAGAATTGGGTTTAAGGTCAATAAACATCAGGACATCAACAACGACACAAATAAACATTACGATGATGATGATGATGAGGAAGATGATAATTAATATTATCATCATTTTCTCATATTCAACAGTGTATCCTATGATCCACTTTTGTGTGTGTGTTTGTGTGTTTTGTTTGTTTGTTTGTTTGTGTGTGTGTGTATATTTTATTGCTGTTTTGCCCTAATAGGGACAATAAAGTTGTTCTTGATTTGACTTGAACATGAAAATACTCTTTTATTTACCTCCACACCCCAACCGTCCTCTCTCTCTTTCAGCATAAATAGCATGAATTGGCCGTTACTGTTCAAATTATTAAATTTTTTAAGCTGCGCATAACAGCAATTTGCAAGCTTTTGTTAAACAGTTTGGCACACAGTGTAACACAACTCCCCTTTAATCTGCTTTGCTATTCAAATTGGGTCCTCTAAGTGCTGCTATTCACAAGACAGAATCTTTTTTTTTCCACTTTATAACGCTAACATCTCTCAAAATTGAATCGCGATGACATCAGAGGAGACTGACCCACAAGTTCACCAAGTTCACCAAGTTCTGCAAAAAATAACTTTCTCCATCCAAACCCACCACTCCACGTGTTTTATGTATTATTACAAACAAAAATGGCTCCCACGTCTTTAATTCATAGGCTAAGCCTTCAGCTTTAGGCCTCCATAAAAGCGAGGAAACAAGCGCACTACACGTGTCAATCAATACAATAAAAAGTTCCGAACGCACAGAATACTGCCACGAGGGGGGTCAGGGGCTTTTTGAAAAGTGAACAGTTTATTTTAGGGCCTGGCGAAGACTTTGAAGAGGCTGCTCAGTTTATCAGAAACGTATCAGTTTGTGGACGTGTGTGTGTGTGTGTGTGTGTGTGTGTGGACGCGTACACGCACAGAATGCTCACATTAAGACGTATGCCTGCACAGAATCAGTCGAATTCTCCCGTTCTATGAGAGTGCGTGATGTGTGTGATGAAGCGAGTCCACCCGTTGAATCCTACGGAGGTGGCATACAGCGTTGCATAACCGCATCAGTTTTGAGTCGCTTCAACGCGCGGCGTGAGACCAAATCATGAATCCGCGTTACCGCCTGTGCAACTTCTCAAACGCGTTGTCGCCAGCGAAGCGATGGGATAATTCGCTCAGATGGCGAGGTGACATTCAAGGTCCCTAATTTCCACAAAAGCAGTGAAAGTGCTAAAGGCTGTCCGATGCCAGTTTCATCAGACGCCAGTTCATTTTTGTGCCATTAGCATCTTTTCTTGGCTCCAGACGAAGCCTCTCCGGCTCCGCGGACCGGAGTGCTGCATTCACGCGTCGAACACCCGCCCGTGCGCCGCATCCGACGAACGATAAGAGCCATTCTCAGCGGCGATGTCGCGCGTTTACCTGTAAGATGCTAACCGTGAATTTTCCACTCTTTTACAGTATAATTGCGTGTTTGCTACGAATGAATGGCGTTCGCTCGGCGAGTTGCCATTTTTGGACGGTCACGTTGGGCATCGCTTAGCAACAGGATGCACTTCGAAGTCGTTTGTAACATTTTTCACGTAAACTGATAAGAGCGCCTGAGTGATCGCTGGCGTAACGGCTCACGCTTTTAAATGGACTGTAGTGTTTTGTTGTTTTTGTTTTTGGGACGTCGCCGCATCCAGATTGAATTTTCTCGTCGGGGAAAGATACACACCTCTACGTCGTGGTGTTAAAACAGAGGAGTACAAATAATCGGACATTTTTTGCACAGAGACGATGGCGTCCTGGTGTCTTTTGATGTACCCATAATGTCTCACTCGTCATAATTAGACGTACAAGCAGTTGTTTTGGTGGTTTGTTTCACATAGATAGGCGTTCACATCTTTTACGTTTATCGCAGTAATTCCGGAGCGATGCATTCTTTCTGTCTACGTGTAAACTGAGTGTATTGCCCTCACATGGGGATTAGATGACACCACGAATGAACCACTTCCCTGACGGTCAGCGTACGTATATCACATTTAGGGGCCGTTTAAAAAGCAGCCTCTCGTTAGCAGCGTTGTAAAGGGTTCGTCCTGTACTTCCCCATTTAGACAAAATAAACTCCGCATTAACTCTTCTGTTTAACATCAGAGGAATTATCCCCAGAATGTGTTTGCAGTGTCCCGTTTGAACTTCCTACTGCAGCCCGGGGCGAGAAAGTGTGAAGCCGAGCTTAGCTGCACTGCAGTGATGTGTGATGAGGCCTGGCCCGTGTGTGTGTGTGTGTGTGTGTGTGTGTGTGTGTGTGTGTGTGTGTGTAACCGGTGCAGTAATGGATGGATGGGTATTTCGATTTGTAAACTCAAAGGCAGGACATCGTGAGCAAACCCGCCGAAGGTTGGAACACACATATAGTAGCTGGCAGCGTATGATAAAGTCACGTCCGGCTTCATCGGGTTGTTTAGCGTCTACCTTTCACGAGGAGGAGGAGAGGAGGAAGGAGGAGAGGAGTCTGACATTGAAGCCATCGTCGTGATGCAAAACTGTATCGCTCGCAACGCGTATGAACACACGATAATCCAGGAGGATGGGCGCCGCCGAGTCGTCCGCTCCTCTCCCCTGGAGGAAGGCCTGTATCAAACGCCGCTACATCAGGATAGCCAGCGTACCCGAGCGTGCCAAACTGGCTCCCTTCAGATGCTGCATAGAAACTATCCCCTCACACGGAGCTGGAACCATGAAGACCGACTGGGTGGTACCCACAGCAGGCGTCTTATCAGAGCGCCAAGCGTCAGGCGGGAACAGTAAACAGTCCACGTGCAAGGCGTTAGAGGGGCCGCCGCCGCGTTAGCCTCCGTGCGAGGATGCCCGGGGGTTCGTCCCTTCCTATAGAGCTCATTGGGAGTTTGTCACCGTCCTGTCGTTAAGGCGGGAGGATCAGGAACCCATTACCACCTTTACTATGCACTATACCCTCCCCTTTTTTATTTGTGGCATAATGGCACAGATACATTACCCGAGTTAATCAGTGTCAAATGAAGAAAAGTAGCGAAGTGAGACCGTGAGCGAGAGCCGGCGTCGCCGTCATACCGGGGGTAGAGCTCTTGTAAACTTTACACCCTCTCCTTTTGCTACTTTTTATTCCGCTCTTGCTTAATTTCCT
>OMNV01001038.1:104030-126948 GCA_900303265.1 Brotula barbata | reverse complement strand
CTCCTGCGCAGCCATTTTAGTCAGATTTTCATGTTTCCAAGCTTAAGTAAATTAATTTATGATCAAATAATAGCAAATAATCCAAGAGCATTACCAATCTAAGCCCCACGGTACGATAGCGTCAATTCTAATGTGTACATGACATTAGAGTATTATCTAAACTTGAAAGTAAATGTACTGAGCAGCATGCCAGACAAGAGGACAGCAAACAAGGTAGTAAAACCTCAGATACACTGAAATTACAGTAAATTCTGCAGGACACTGTATTTGAAAAACACTTGATCCTTCTGTTTTCCAAATTGACAGTTTATCTACAGCCCGGCAAATAGTTTCTTACTATTATTTATTGCTTTAATCAGTCAATTTTTTTTTTGATGTGCATGTAGACATACTAAGCAACAGATTATTGGTAGGAACATTGAAATTACACCAACTTGTTTGCTGAATTTGCCAGGGCAGGTTAGAGAGAAAATAATTCTAGGGCTGCAGGGTTTCCTGGAAGGGATTTCCTGCTTACGTAGGACATTCCATCATCACAGGAGTATAGTTTTTATCAGTCCTCGAGATCCAAACAACAGCTTGAAACAGCTCGTACATACACAGCCATTAAAATATCCAGTTCCCCATGGCGAGAAATGTATGCGAGGGATGTAATGAAGCTACAGATTCAATAAAAAAAACAAAACAGATGTGTGTAGTTTGTGGAGGATTTGAGCTTTTCCCGCCTTTCCTCCCCTAAATTCACCAAGTGAGGCACCAAAAGACTACGATGGTGAAAGAAAACAATCCTAAATAAAAAAAATAAACAAAATAAATCTTACACATAAACTCATTTCTTAAATTATTGGTTTTTAGTGCCCTACAATGTACACCCAGTCAAAAATATCTACCTTCGATCGGTCAGTGAGGTTTCTTGACGTACAGCCGGTCCCGTGTTAAACCTAAGATACTTCTAGACAACATTATGTAAATTTACCGTATACAATTTTGGATTACCATGCAAGAATACTTTGCTGTGTAACATTTAATAGCTCAATCTACATCCAGGAATAATTTACATAGAAGGACAAAAGTTACTGGACCAGAGAGCGCAATGGGTAAACAACCATGGCAGGTAAGTGCAGCCAGAAGAGATGAAGATGGGCAGGGCAGGGTTTAGGTGGGGAAGAAGAGGAAGTTGGGGGATAGGATCCAGGGGAGCGTCTGGCTAACGGGTGTAGTGGTCCAATCTTCTGGGGTCCAAATCAACGGCATTCCCACACTTTAACTGTTTGATCTACACTTCCAGTGACCACGTAGGGAGCAGTCTTGTGGAAATCTGAGGAAGAAAGAGAAAAAAAAAAGGAAACAATGTAGCTTACAGATTATGTGCAGCTTTGGTCATTTTTTTCACAGATCACTTTTTTCCTTGTAAGGATAAACGAGGATAAAGAGTACTTAGACATGTTAAACCAAAATATAGTAGATGCATCTGGGACTGTACATATATATTTGGACAATACGCTCAAATGCACAATGCACTTCATTTGATGTAGTCCATTGAGCAAAAACATGAATTTGGTTATACTATTCCCCGATGCCCACATCAGAGAATGGAGCCAAACACTGCGTGTGTTTTGGTAATCTTGTGCATATGTCTGTGTATTTTGGTCATTGCGTTCTCACCCAGAGAGGTAACAAAGTGTTCATGGGCACACAGAGTTTTCATGCAGCGCTTGTTCTTGTAGTCCCAGATCCTAAGGGTCTTATCATCCGCACAAGTCACAATGAACTTTCCTCCTGGGTGGAAGATGATTCCACGCACCCAGTTATCATGGCCAACCTATGAGACAAGTTTTAGACATTTTACAAAAAATATTCACAGATTCTTGTAAAAATTCATTTTGTTCATCAGTGACAAAAAGCCTTGTACTACTCACTAGTGTCATAAGACACATGCCAATGCTAACGTCCCACATTTTGATGGTTTTGTCTCTGGAGCCAGACAACAGGAACGGGCCTGGCTTCCCACTCTTCTTCATCTTGATATAAGAAAGGAAAAAAAACACTATGGTTCATATCAGCAATAATGTAAAGCCGGATACAGGCAAGACAGGGACCCTCGAACACATCCTGAGCAGCTGCTCCAAGGCACTGGGCAAGCGGCACTATTGCTGGAGACACGACCAAGTACAATCAGGGGGATCCGCAACAGCAGACACATCCACACTACAGCCTGGATCATTGAGTTTGTCAGTGAGGGAGAGTGATTGATGAAGAGACCTAAGAACGGCTCTGTTAGTTTCCTTTCCACGGCACAAGACTGGGTGATGTCAGTTGACCTGGAGAGACAGCTGAAAATACCATCACATATCACCCAGTCCTTGTTAAGATCAGACATTATCTTGGTCTCTTGCTCTGGCACTTGAGGGGTGACCACTGGGGTCGGTAATATGCCATTTCGATACCGGTCACCTGGATGAAGGTATCTGTTGCGAGACCCGAAATACCCAATGACTCCAGGAAACAACACCAATGATGTCTCCAAGTATGTCATTCATGCTATGGTTGTATATTGAATCATTCTAAAACTCAGTGAAAAAACTCTATGCCAACAGTGACGTACTACTACTGATGAATGAAACAAACAAACTGATAGGATGATGGATTAATTTGGGATAGATGTAATGAAGACACGGGACTTGGGAACAACAGTGAAACTGATCGAGTGCTTTACCTCGGAACCTGTAGCTTCCAAGATGGTGGAGTATGCACTCTCTGGTGCCCAGGAGATGCATTCCACCACATGCTCGTGTTCCCGCAATTCTGCCTTACACTCTTTGGTGGCTACAACCCACACACGCACCGTCTGGTCATTGGAGCAGCTAGCAATCAGTGAGCCATCCTGATTGGGCCGCACCATACGGACCCATTCTCTGTGGCCCGTGAAAGTCTTTACACAGTAACTTAAGAGATGGGGAAAGAGTGACAGATTTGTTGTCTGACGATTTTAACAGACTACAGATCGGAAATAAGGATTTCAAATATATTTTAAAAGAGGCTGAAGATACTCACCCAGTTGCCACTTCCCACATTTTGATAGTTTTGTCCCTTGAAGCAGAAACGATATGATCTCCATTGGGCATGATGGCTACAGATGAAACATTGTGGTCATGTCCTGAAAAATAAGAATACAAAAGTCCTTATTACAAGCCTTTTGACAAAAACTTAACTTATCCTCCTGTCTCTTGTGGAAAAGTAGGAGTGTCATAGACCAGGTACACTCACTTCCACAGGTAATGAATTAGAAGGCTAAAGTCATGATCATTTGTAGTGGTCAAACTTTGCATTGTACACACACAGAATTCTGTCAAAATCTGAACTCATCTCTATCTCAGTTGTCAATTTTTTGGAGGAGAGGAAACAAACAAGAAATAAAGTATGAGTGACAAGACAACAGGATGAATCGCTGGTTAGGGTAGGAAATAATATTTTATTTAGTAGCGCCTGAAGACCTTTCGACCCCGGGATTCAAACCCACAACCGTCTTGCTGTGAGGTAACAGTGCTAATCACTACTCCACCATGACACCCTTAATACAACATTTAACATCTTCATGTCTCATTTATTTTCTCCTTATTTCTATTTTTTTTCTTATTATGCATCTATGCTGCTGTTTGCTCTGGCTGACATTTCATTGTATCTGTGCAATGACAATAAAAGTATCTTCTCTTATCTTAAGTTCATGTCGGACAGATAGCCCAGGCTAACGTTAAGGTAAGGAGTCAACGAGTTTAGTTTTTGACGTTTACTAGATTAAAATCTACCAACAATGGCTGTGTGGAGAGAGGGAGAGAGATGAGACGCGGAGAATGTAAAGCGAAACTAACATTGCAGCGTATGGCATTTTACCGGGTGAGTTTAACTTTTATGACATGCTCCTCTTACTTTCTTACCTTGAAAAAAAAGTAGAAATGCATAATCGAAAAGTTATGCTGCTTAAGTGAAGGTAAAAATGCTGCCTCTCTCACTCACTCTGCAGTGGTGTCAGAGCCACAACTGAGGTGACTGGGTCACAGGAGCGCATGTTGAGTTAGCATCGCACATTCATCACAAAAGGAGACTTTTTTCTCTACATGCCCACATACTGATATAATGAGAAATAACGAGTATCGCGACCAATAATCGGCCAGACACAATCGGTCGATCCCTGCTAATGATCAAAACCAAAACGCATGAGCCGTGTAAATGTCACAAATCAGAATAAGCTACATTTCAGCTTTTTGGTCATTCACCCAAACAAAGACCTTGATTAATAATTAATAATATTCGGGTTTTTTTGTTATCTTTATTATTATAAACAAGCATACAACAGAACACATAAAACATTTGGTTACTTATACATACAATCAAATAGTACACAGATGATGATGCATGTCAGTTTATACAGTAAGGGTTCCATAATCCTCTCATAAGGCCATAAACATAATACATTTTTCCCGGTATTGCAAATTGGAACATCACATCATCGGCATATAAACAAATCTTTTGCTCCTGACCTCTAACCACTCTTCGTTTTATCACCTGGTCTTCCCTGATTGTCTGTGACAAGGGCTCGATAAATAGGACGAAAAGGGTGGGACTGAGTGGGCTGCCCAGGCAACAGCCCCTCTCCCAAAAAGAGTGTATTTTGTATCCTTTTTTCATCAAAATCAAATGTCTCAACCATATTTGTCGGTCAAAAAGATTCTCTTAAAAGGCTACGGAAAAAGCTACACACATAAATCAAAGTTCCAGACTCGCACCAATCAAAACTCAAAATAATGGAAATAACTCTTGGTGTCTTGGTGGGCAGAGCTATGAAAAAGCAGTCTGTGTTCGCTCCCACACATTGTGCACAGTGTACAGCTCCATTCCTTAGTTGAAATGTCAACATTAAATGTTCAGAATGTAATCTTACTCAGCTAATTCTTTGGTCGAATCATGTTAACTGGGATCAGTCTGTTATCTCCCGTCATCTCCAAGTCCCGCTGGAAACTCCTTAATCCACTCTTGGCGGGTTCTCACGTTTCGCAGCCAGCTGATTCTTTGTACTTTTCTCCAAGATTATGCAGTCTTCTCCAAGGCAACAGAGAACCCCCACTACTTCAAGTCCAATGCTGCTTCAGCCACGTTCCCGAAAGTTATCATTCTGCTGAAAACTTGCATCCTGGCTGGCAGATGTGTCTGAAACCGTGTTTCCTTTTCCCGAAGAAGCCTCCTTATCTGTGCATATGCCTTTCTTTTTGCCAGCGTCTCTGCAGGGTAGCTGTGATCAACATAGATCCTCCTGTCCTTGTCACAGATTTTCTTCTTCAATGCAGAATGCATCACCTGTTCCATGATTCTTCTCCTGGAAGTACAACAACCACGGAACTCGGCTGTGCCTCTTTAGGGGGTTTAGCGCCGAACGCTCTGTGGCATCACTGTATTCCCAGTTCAACTTCAGCCAGTGGCTCCAGCTCTTTTTTGATTAAATTGTCAACAAACTGTTGAATATTGTTTTTTTCAGCTCCCTCTGGTGTGTCTTATAAATCTGTTATTTTCACCGGTAAGTTTTCCTGAGCTTGCAGTGACTGACTAAGTGCCTCTTTGAAATCTACCGTTCACTCTTCCATATAGGCAATGCGCCCCTCGGCTTCATTCAGTCTGTAGGTAGTAGCATATAGATCGGTAACCACTTCACCTAGATTCTGTTGAATATCCGCTTTTATGTCAGCTTGTTCTTTTTTCAAATCTTCTCTGATTCTGTTGCGAAAGTTGCTCAAGTCAGACTTCATCTCCATAGCCTTTATGTCAATGCACATGGTGGCAACACTACTTCCAGGTCCAATGGCATTTGCTCCCAATCACCACTATACTCCCCAATGCTAGTCAGTCGTGCTTGTTAGTTAATCGCTCTTTTCCGCCCTGCGGAACCGTTTTCCCTTGCTCTTCTTGTGTTTTTGTCCCTCCATTATTACTTATGCTAAACTTTTAAGAATACTTTTATACTGGTGTTTAAATAGGGGAATATTCTCCGATCGCAAGAATGGGATTATTAACGCTGCCACCCGCTTCTGTCTCTTCACTGGAAGCCCTCTTTGTAATTAGGTATAGAAAGTAGGACATTGAGGGCATTTGCCCAAAGACTGATGTGATAACCAATGGTGCACTGGATTCTCCAAGTTTTCTATTTAACACCGCGAATGATTGAAATCCAGAGTCAAACTTGAGTGCCTGTTGAATGAAGGCAGAGTTGACGGGTAGGTTCAAGCTTGATTTGTCAACATTAAACATTTCCATGACTTTTGCCAAAAAATTTCAGCGCCTGGAAAAGATATTTTGAAATCACCTTTCCAAGAACTTTCTATTGGTGCCAATCTTTTGGAAAACAGCCAACCTGAAAGTATTACAGATAGTAAATTGCCACTTGTCTTATCTTACCATGCATGGTCCTGATGCACTCAAAGCCTTGGAAATTCCACAGCTTAATAGTCATGTCTGCAGAGCACGATGCTAGCAATTTGCCAGTCTGGTCAAAAGAGATGTCTTGCACCGAATCTGTATGGCCCTTCAGTGTGCGCTCAAAATCTCCTGTCTCGTAGTCCCACACCTGAAGAGCAGAAAATATTCATCTCAAATGATAACCTACAAATGTCATCAACATTAAAATCCTACACATAGAGATACAACATTAATATGTACAGCTACCTGTACTTCTTGAGTTCCACCTGTACTTCTTCGGGTGTAACTTGAATTTCCACTAGGTCCGTGTAACCTGACACTATCTGACTGACTGAAGATACTCACTGGCAGTTCTAAGGTGTTGTTGTTGAAATCTTGCCTGGTTTGCAACATGCACAATTATTTAATGTTTGCTTTCCTTCAATGAAAGTGACTTGAATCTTTGTCAATGAAAAGCCAACAGTTAAACAGAGGAATTAATTTGAGCGTGCCAGTTTTTAGGTACGCAGGTTAACAGAAACATGGGACTATTAAGTGGGAAAACAAATTTAACAGGACGCTGAGAAACGGGAACACACTGGCGGCGGTGCTGTTCAGGGAGGGAAAAATGATGCCAATGAGGAATACTTGCTGTGGGGGTGCAGCCAAGTGGGGGATGTACACGTGTTTCTTATTGTCTCATGAATAAAACAGAGAACAAACTGCTCAATAGAGAACTGGCATTGGGCAGAAGAAAGGCTGTGGAGTTTATAAATTCAATGTAGAGATACAGAATGAAAACGATGACTGAGACATTGGTGGAATCCAGAGGCAAATATGTGGAGGAGACATTGGCGGGAGAATGAAAGTAATAGAATTAAAAGAGATGTAACAGAAGTACCAATACACAGAGAAGAAAAAAAAGCATAGATCTGATGCCATGCATCCCGCTTTGTTAATGTGTAACTGGCCTCACAGCTTTGTAATGATGGGAAAGACATACGGATAGAAAGGCTAGAAATTAAAGTGCTACTGCAGAATCACCACACGCCACATAAATCCAATGTAAAATATTATTTAAAACTCCGCATAAAATATGTATTTATAACTGTGCCCTGAATTTCCTGAAGTTTACTTGGGCCACAGCTACAAAAGTCTTTATCAACACTTGCTTCGAATACAAGAGGGGTAAGTAAGCATGTGCAATGCTGCAGATTTTCATTTTCAAAAAGGACTTTCTCACCAAAGACAAAGATATTTATTTCCCTGATTCTCATTACAGTCTTCACTGCTTCCAGAGATTCTCATCAAAGACTTAAGCATTCTTACTGATTCTACCAACTTTAGAGAGGATGAACCTATCAACATACTCACCTGTTACACATTTTGTTTTGAGTGAAAACCTGCACGCTTGCAACACTCAGTGGGTTTAAAAAGGAAAGTGAGATCCTTGAAAATGTTTAAGAACCTCGACTAAAATAAGTAAATAAACCACATTTTAATCTAACTTGTACAATAGAGATACTGTGAAATTAACATTTATACCATCGGGAAGCACTGACCTTTATTGTGGCATCCTCAGAAGCAGACACCATGACACTGAAGACAGGGTGAAAGATGACACGCGTGACGGGGCTGCGGTGACCACTCAGTGCATACTTTTCAGGTGGGCGCGGGATCCACTCTTTGGGGTCACGCTTCTGACTGACAGGGCCGCCCAGGGTGATCTCTTCTTTAGCCTCATTTAGTTTGGATTCAAGTTCCATCACCTGCCCCAATTACCCAGGTAAAGTTGTGTGGTTAGTGTAAGGGCAGAAAGTAAAGTAGATGTAAATATGAACATTTCCGTACTATGTCATTCTGTGGATGAAAACCGTGGTATTATGAGATTTAACTTAAACTTTGAAGCCAATCACTGTCACTGCTGCTTGAACTCATAGTCATACTTCAAACTGTTTTCTGCATTAGTATCAATTTTTACATAAATTAAGCATTTCTACATAGAGTTTGAACCATTTTTTGCTGGCTGGTCCTTTCAACATCTCATCTGCTACAGGATATGACTCGCCTCAGCTCAAATGAAAGCTGTAAGCATGAATTGAGTGAAAGCTCTGCTGCTGATACCTAACCAGATAAGGGGATAAAAATGATCCACCTGTCAAAATGCATGTTAAACGCTGACATGTTGCTGCCTAATGGTGGAATCGTTAAATGCAGTTACACAAATTGATTTCTGCGAATTTCCATGACAGTGGGCCGTATTGCAAGTTGGCTACAAGATTCTGATTCGGTTTTGAATTTGAGTACGTCATACTTACTGTCATATGACAAACCTGAGCAGCACACATAGTTTCACTCATTAAATATTAGGGATCGACCAATATTGTTCTTTCAGGGCCGCTACAGATACTGATTATCGGTAAGTCAAGGAGGCCTCAAAAAAATCTGATTGACCACTTCATTTAAGTTCATTTTATTTAACTCGCTCAGCTGCGGCGGAGTCAGTGCCACAAGAGTGGTAGCTGTGTCCGAGGAGCGGCTGTTGAGTTGGTGTAATTCGTTTATCACAAAAGGACTTTTTTCCTGTCGGCCAACGCTGATTAAAAACTGACAATGTTAATTTTATGAAAAATGACGAAAATCGTAGCTGATTATCGGCCAAACCAATAATTGGTCGATCCTTATTACATTTGTAAACATATTTTGATTTTACTTGGTAGAGTTTGACTTGGAGTAAACAGTAAGATCATGGACCATTAACAGGACTATAATCCTCACAAACCTTCTTTTGTAATCTGATGACTGAGGTCCATTTCTTTTCCAAAAGGCCAGCGTACTTCTTATCCAATTCTTCATTCTGTGGAGAATGAGGGAGAAGAACAGACAGACATGGCTTATCAACTTAAGGGGCTCAGAATAATGAGGGAGATCTGTAGGAGGGCGCCGACTAGAGTATTATTCCTGCTCTTTAAAATTGTACAATGAGTAAAACTGTACAATGTACACACACACAAAAATACTGACAAATACATACAGTCCTAATCCCACTCACACACTAATCTCTGACAGACAAGAAAGTCTTAGGGCATTCGAAGCAGTGACGGCAGTCTCATTCCACCTGGGGGTTTATAACATAGACCAAACACTACTGTTAATATGCTGCACAAGGCACAGGAACAAACCTTGTGACACCTTACAATCTGTTTCTCAGTGCAGTCTATTTTCTTATTCATATCCACGAATCCTGTGATGCTTCAAAGCCTTAACATGCAACTTGTGCTTACCACAAAAGGAACGAAAGCAAATCTTTAGGACCCGGGGTATTAAACACTATGTTACTTTGATTATACTCAATTAAATATAGGTCAAATCAATAAAATTTTTTGTGAATGCAGGGCATGACGAGGAGTCAAGACGAGGGTATTCAGTGCAAAGTCATAAGTGGTGTATTAAATCAATGGCAATACTGAAACAATACCAGTGTACAAAATGAAAACATCAGGGGAAAAAATGAAATGATAGTCCTGACATGACAAAAAAAAGGAAGACAGAGGTCATGGGAAAAAATAAATAAATCACACCCTAAAAAATTGGCGACACACTTTTCACCTCCTGTTCTTTTTCAACTAAAAAATCCTATTTCTTGAATCCATGTATACGTCGTACTAATATGTTTGACCTAATGGCTGTTGAGACAAATTGCGAAAACATTATCAGCATATTGTGACTGTGTGAGATAAACAGCCCAGTGTATTAAGGAGGACAGCATGAAGTAAAGAACAATGCAGTTGCAGTCACTTGTACCAATATTGTCTCTGGATATTTAATTTTGTAATTGTATTTTGGAATAAGTGCGAGAGCCTGTGAGGTCAAGAGCTACTTTATGTTTGTCAGACAAGAAAAGCCATACCTTGGGCTGTCACCAATTAGCAACGCATAAAAAAACCCTGGCTGACTGTCAGCCATGGCTGACACTAATGAGGAAAATTAAGTGTTACACTTGAATTTCACAGAAAGCTCCTTCGCCTGTCTGCACACAAAATTAGGCAGCTTAAGAGGTGTGGCGAGCAGCAGGATGTAACAATGAAAAGCTGAACGACTAATTTTTAATATGAAGTGAAACCACAGAAAAAAAGGTGTGTATAAAACAGAACTGAGGAGGGAGGTGGGGGCAAATTTAGAGGAGAGGTGGAATGGGTTTAGACAAGTCTGGCACTGTTTAATCTGCCATCTGCTCAGACATTCTGCCCATAACTCTCACACAAATGCTCAATGAACACACATACACACACACACACACACACACACACACACACACACACACAGAAGGACAGACAAACAAACAATACATGCCCAGTAGACCCACGCGCACATGCAAAAACCAAACAGGCGTCAGACTTCGCTGTAGCCAAACAGTGGGTAGTTAATATTTGTATATAAATGTGTACACTATACGAGCAAAGGCACAACTAAAGCACTATCACTTGGCCCTATCAAAAGCTTCTTATTATACCTTACATAATACATTGCAAAAAAAAATAAGGTAACCAACTAAAATTTAGCAAACAATAATAAGTGTACAGTGCAGAAAAGATGCTAAAATAACAAGTGGTTTTAGCATTTTTCTGCCAAGGGTGCATGTGTCACTCCAAGCCATTCATCTATTATTCAACCTGCCTCTAGAGGGCTGCCAAAGAGAGAGCAACAACAAGATGGATGAATAAAGTGAGCAGAAAAGGACGGTCGGTTGGGCGTGACACGGGTGTAGACAGTGACATGAAAAAAAACAAATGAGAAGAAAGGGGGATGGGGGTTGAGATGGATCAGTTACAATGTTACAGAGAGAAATTAATTTTTAGGTGCAGGTGCTCCTAGAAATGAAGTGGCATATTGATAAGGCGTACTGTTTCACTAAATTGGTGTAATTGACAGGCCTGGGGCAAACTGTGACCCAAGCATACGCACATGAAGTGGAAAAATAAAATTATGTATTTTTTTTAATTATGTAAAAGTATGATTTCAGCCTAATATATCAAATGAAGATGACGAGAACGAGATCATTAATTCTGCTCGCACATAAGGTCCGATGGAGTCATTATGCATGCTAATTAGCCACTTGCTTTGGACAAAGTTGTTAATTTTGCCATGATTTTGCTGGCGTCAGCTGTCAATTTGCACAAACTTTCCCCGTGATTATCTCCTCTAGGATCACTGATGCTGCACACAAAAATGGTTTGCAGACAAATAATAGTGTGAAAGTGTGTGATTGTGTGTCCTTCCTTAATTTACTCACCATATCCAATTCTGCCTCCTTCTTGAAAGTAGAATATGCTTCTTCATATCCATTGGAACGCAGATAATCAGCTATTGCTCGATTTCTGAAAACAGACAAAAAGAAAAAGAAATTTGAAGAAAAAAAAATTTCCTGATCAGTTGACAAGATAGTGGTTCACTTTGATTGATTTGATTTTTTACACTTGATCTTAATGGCAGTTGATTGTTTTGGGGAATGTGACTTCTTATTTAAGCAAATCAATGTTGTTAAGAGTTTTTTGTACAATAATTTCTTGTGGGATAGATAAAGTTTTATCTCATCTTTCAGTGCCTCAAGGAAGAGCTCGAGTTGGAGTTCCCCAGTGGCGGAGGACATGAGGTAAGCACATGCCACACAACGCAGCTGTGCAGGTCCAAATCCGACCTGTGCCCTTTTCCGCATGTTATCCCCCCTCTCTGTACTGTCCTTCATGTCTATCCCTCTATTGTACCTTTCAATCAATTCCCAGACAAATTAGATGCAGCGATGATTCATGGATTGTGTGTTCATGATGTACTTATGTGCACTTTGCACCAACAGTTCAACAATTGAGTGGTTGAGTAACTGTCATAATTTGAGGTAATATCTCATTCTCTTATTTTCCAGGTAACCTGGCTGAGCCAAAGAATATTTCTGTTGTTTGCTTTAACTTCTTCCTGTGTGAAGTAATTGTTTGTAAAGCTATGCCTGCAACAAATGCAGCCACTGAACTCATCCTCCCCTTGTGATCACTTTGTTTTAAGTACTTTGGAAAATCCTACCAAAAATATTGTGTGACACATTATCTTAAAAAAATAAAATAATAAATCAATAAATAAAATTAAAAATAAATTGGGGGTTTTTGCGCATGACCCACCCCTATGACGACCTGCCACAGGGCCTACAACACTTTCGGGGGAAACACTGAACTGTAAGAAGTGAATTAGGGCAAAAAGCATCAAAAAAAGATTTATGTGCACATAGACTGCACACAGAAAGCAAAGCTATCCAAGGGTAAACAACTAGAAACAAAAACGTGGCTCAACAAACAAAATAACTTGTGATCACCCAAATATTTTTTTAAAAATGTGCAGATGTTCAGATAGGACAATTTAGTAATGTTGGGAAGAGAAAAGGCTCCGCTAACTCTTCCTCTCTTTGTCTCCAGGGCTGCCTATTCAGGAAATGCACACGGACCGTCCACAACACCCTGACACAAGAGGCAGCTGAGACAATAGCTTGCTTTACCATGAACTATCTGCTTGATCCCAGGATTGATTCCAACCCTCCTGCATATGCCTTCCTAAAGTAAACCCCAACACTAACGCCAGGACAGACCAAACAGGTTGTCAGGCAGGCAAAACACTATGAGATGCCAAAGTGAAGCGGGTGAAGAGCACAATCTGGGAGCCCAGCATGTGCCCTGTGTGAGGTGAAACCACTTCACCCTCTGCCCACTTGAATCTCCTGATAACTGAAGTAGAAGTTATTTGGGCTCAAGGTCAGCAGGAGGTTATAGCTTCCTGTGACAGCCTGCCTAGTCCAAGTCTAGAAAACCTGGGAAGGGCTGGGCCGCGTTGGCAATATGTCCCAGAACATGTACAATCAGAGGAAAGAAGCTGAGCACAGAGCACGCTTTGATATGTTGTAAACATGAAGCATGAACCAAAGAACTGCTGAGTTAATGGCTACAATCCTCACATAGATATAGATACCAATATCTATGTGCAGTGCATCCTCAATGACCAGATGACACATCCATCATTTACATGAAATCTTACATCACAAGGGCAGAGCATGGGATGAGTGAGTACCTGAAAACTCCATTAAGACCAAATAATCATATCTGGTCCAAGCTCAGGAGTGCGTGTCTCATGCATATCGCATTAAAATGACAAAATGTTGACGCAGCCTCATGAACATACCAACAGATGACAACTAACTGAAAAATGAGACACACAATGTCATTCCTTCAGAACAATACACCTGATTAGCTTGACAGAAAAACACAAGTCCAGATCATAAAAGACAAGACTCTGAGGAGATGTGCTTGGCTGGTTTTCCTGCCCCATGCAGACTTTTCTATGGCAAACAAACAGACAGGAAAATGTTGAGCCTCTGATGAATGATAAGGATATGTGTAAGAGAAATAAAGACAAACATGCTGTGATCACTGCTCAGCTGTGAAACAGTCCTTTCAGTCATGTGAATTATTCTCTAGATATGCAGGTGTTCAGCAAGATCTGACGGGATCAAGTCAGTGAAAAACAGCGTCGCCCAAGACCAAAACACAGTTATAAGAATGAAAATGCCATTGAAGAGTATGTCCAAGGTGATCTACCCAAGTGTACTGAAGACCTTGAGGAGTGAAGGAAAAAAAGCTATTGATTATTTAAGTAAGCAAATATTCTACTGAATATAAATTCCATCGATTAATCGGATAAGAAATACTAAAATAAAAATGTTTATTAAATAAAATTCACCAAAATAGACATTACTTACATAAGCTCCTTAATAAAGCAAAAGGGAAAATAAGACAGATCTCTTTAAATGAACAACAAATTGATTTCCTTTTTAGAAAAATCAACATTCTTGCTTTCTTTGTCTTTAGACTGAATACATTATTATCAAACCCATTTAGTGCATTTAATTGACGTTATACATTCTTGGTTTTAAAGACTTTAAAAATACATTTCTAATGAAGTTAAAAAGGTAAACATACAACATAAAACTAAGGCATTACCAATAAAAACAACAGAAGCAACAACTACAACAGTGATAATAAATGAACATTGCTTTTCGGGTGTTCAACTTTCAGAACTACAACTTTCAGCCTAACTACAGCTCAGGCGTAACGTTTGCCTGTACTGTCTTCATGGAGGCTTTGTGGCAAAATACAATTGGACAGAAATGGAGGAAGAGCCACACACAGAATGTCATCACGAGTGATTCTACAAAGTCCAGATGTAATGACAGGTATTCATGAGAATATACCTCCTCAACTGTGTCTCTACATACTGCTGTGAGTGTAAGCCTTTAAAGAAGCGTGTGGTTGCAGTGTAGAAAAGTAAGTATATCAACTTGTTCAGGACTGAGGCCTGCCATGCACTTTGATGCAATGCTTCCTACTGCAGAACACAGATGCTCTGATGGTGTGGATGCGTCGTAATACATGGGAAAGATGACGAAACATACCCTGAACGAAAAGATAAAGTCAACATAACATTACACTATCTATGGTCCATTCCGTGGACTGGGTGCAAAGATGTTCTGCTGAGATGTTCCCAACCTTTGGACACTGTCATTTTCTCTGGCCTGTCTGTTCTATTCGCCCATCACTATTTTCTCTGACTTCCTCCATCTAGCAATATGCACACTCAAACCACAGCGTAAGCAAGTTGAGCATCAGTAATAATCATCCGTGGAAAACACAGTGCGCTGTATATAGTTATATGGATTTAATAGAGCTTCAATGCGACGAAATTTACATCAATGATTTTTAGAAATCAAGATAATTGCATTACTCAAGGAATCGTTTCGGCTCTACACAAGTAATTTCATCGCAGTATGATATCCATCCCATCTCACTGCTTCTAACAGGGTGCCTTCAATGGAAACAAGATCCATTTGTTTGCTGCCAGATGGTATACAAGCCTGTAACAAAGACAGGAGGGGGCCATATGACACATGACTGAATAGCAGACTGTCAAACCATCACTGTGCCCATTTCAGCCTCTGCTATATTGTTCGAGACTCTAGATGATTTGCACACAAGATCATGGTGCCACAGGCAATACCAACTTAACAAAGAGACGCATCTGAGAGGGAGAATGCAATAGATGCTCAAGTGTGGCTTAAGTGCTGCAATGGTCCACTACCAGTTTCAGTCAGCTGTAAAGCCAAATTCTTGTTCAGAGGAGAAAGTGATGCGAGTCGTCCTGGGAGCTTGCTCTGAATAGCAAATAGCATAGTAAATTAGCATTCCAATAGATCTCGCCATACCAACAGTGCCCACCCCCAGGGTAAATCTAAATACACAGAGAAACACTCAGTGGGTTTCCGTGCACCATTGTAATTGATATAGTCATAGCTCGATTTGAACCAAGAGCTTGATTATGTTGTTGTCCACGGAAAGACAAGACACAGAAGAATCAATCTATTGAGGGAAGGGTGTATCGACTCCAGTGGGTGGTGATACACTCCCTTAAATCTGGTTGCAATCAGACGTTTTATTTCTGGTTGAACTTTTGCATCACACAGGAAAACAAAACAAGCTGGCAGTCGGTGTCCCCGTCGAACTACGGATTTAAAATTAAAGAAGTGACAAAAGAAAAATGGACACCTTTACAGCACATTTGGCACATTATCTACGCTCTACTTTTGGTAAAAATTAGACGCTATCTCTCGTATTTACGGTGATGATAAAAGGCAAAAGTTATCCTCACACTGAAACACTGCAGCTCCCACATTTCGATGTCGGCAAGCTCATCAATGTTTTCCCTCAAATCACACGATAAGGTCATTAACAATTTTTCATTACATTTCTCCACTCTCTTGTTAATGTAACTTTAAATGAATGTTCAAAGGTGAACATAGACAAATACATAGTAACAGAACATAGTAGCTTTTAACATGGTTTGCTGAACTGAAGGGACTACTTCATGACACCTCACATTAAAATGTCAGTCTTGATTTAAAAATGGGTCGGCATTATCAACAATAAAAAACAAATTAATAAATGAAACAAGAAGAAGAAGGAAGAGAGAGAAACGTATCCGCCCCAGCCAGTACATGCTGGGCAAATTGGACAATCAGTCTGTGACGTGTGTTGCTTGCGTTTGCCCACCTCTGTAATTAAAAAGAATTTCCGTGAAAGAGAGATACGAGACCGAAAAACAGGGATTTCTACGGACATGAAAACTGTATTGTATTTTTTGGTAGAAAACACTGAAAGAGGGATATTTTGTACCACTTCGCTACAAAGGCGGATCAAGTGGTTTTGTTTTTTCAGGGCACCAACAAACACTTTTGCCGACCACGTTTGTAATGTATGCTACCGAAGCAGATGATGGACAGCAGAATAATAATGCCAAACAAGGTAAACTAAATATCTATGGTAGATGCTGAAAAGATGCATACATGGTTTCTACATCTTTATTCCAAAACGTGCATGATTTGATGAGTAGAGCAAACTTCTACTACGGTACTTTAAAACAAATGTGTTGCAGGTCTAAGTGTGTTATATTACACATTCCCAGAACAATCTGAAACAATAATTTTAATTTCCTACATAACTTCTGTGCTCAAAGTAATTTGAGGGTTAAATTACGCAAAAAAAATGCTAGGACATATTAATTGATGCTTAAAATACTTCTAAGCACAAAAACAAGTCTGACAGTATGTTCTCCCCCCTTAAGTAACCTCTGTCAAAGGGCCCTTGTTCCCAAGGTCAGTGTTCTCAAGGAATCTAAACCTTGTTGTTACTGCAACAGTGCACATAGCATTAAAAGAATGTGGTTATACTGGGCAGCTTTGGAGGTTTGTGCTTGTGTGTGTGTGTGTGCATGCGTGCGTGCGCAGTGTCAGAAAAAGTATGTTTTGCAAATCCTTCCACCCTTAAAAAAAAAATGAACACTATGCAGCATATGTACATCAGTTTAATCAATGGACATTAAACTTTGAAAATCGGCATGACAAACAGTATGTGAATATCTTAAAACTTATCACATATCAATCCCTGCCCTAATGTGGTGAAATGTGTTGCAAACTTACAGTTCATCTCGTTGCCTTTGTGACAGCACCATGGTGACTGGGCACTGTGGGCAGGATCGGTGTGGAGGGATCAGACAGTAGAGGGTGAATCGTGTGCAGCTGCTCTGTTTTCTCCTCAGTCAGGAGACGAGCTGTGTTGATCCAGAAAACACAAACCAGGACGAGATGTTGTGTTTCAACAGACCGGTGGTCAGTTTATTCCAGAGAAAATCTCAGACTGAACGGGGCGTGTGGAAATCGGCCCCTTCAATTGGCTGTGTCCAGGCACAAGAAAAGTAGAGAGCCTGCAGACCGGTCACCACTGAAGTCTACACTGCATCTGAAGGAGAGATGGAAAGTCAGCGTCAGGTATACGGGACAGATAAGATGATGAGCAGATGAGGATGAAAAAGATGAAAGCCACTGAATCAGTACATGAAACAGATAAAAACATTATATAATGGAACAACACAATTAAATGAATTCAAAATTAAATCACAAATTTACCACAAATAATGAGCAAATCTGCATTTGTATGAGATGATAGAAAGGACAGCATCCTCCCATTATTTAAACCTTGAAGTAATATGTGATGTCATTATCCAGATAAAGCGTCAACATGACAAGAACTAGAAGATGGGGCACGCACGCAAATGTTTTCTCTCCTTATGTCTTATAAATCACAACATTGTTACCGGGCTATTTCGAATTTAATGACTTAACACGAAGTGATCACAAAAAGTGGATTACTTCAGAGGCGGCATTTATTGCAAACACAAATAGCATTACAATTGATTCACACTTCATATTGGAAGAAGCAATCCGTGGAAATATTCTTTGGTTATCGAAGGTTTAAGGCTGAAACGGGTCCTGGAGTTACTCGATTACTAAAAATCAAAGATTTGGAATGAAGCTTTGTTAAATCCATCCAGCGCAATGCCATTCACAGGGATGATTACTGCTTTTGCACAGCACGCTTATGTTTTTGAAAGAAAAAAAGATGTGATTTGATCGTGAGGATTGCTAATGGACAAAATAGCAAAAAGACAGACCAGAGAAAACAACATCAAGTGTCCAAAGTTTAGGAACATCTCAGCTGAAAACATCCAGTCTACGCATCCAGCCCACAGAGCAAAACCAACATAATGTAAGGTGAAGGTAACGGCACCTTACTACGTTGGGCCGTCTTTACTCTGTATTATCGCAACATCCAGGAAGCATTGCATCAAAGCGCAGGGCAAAACTCAGTTCTAAGCATGTTGATATGCTTACTTTTCTACACTGCTCCTTTAAAGGTCTATACCTTTGAAGGCAAAGAATTTGCTCTGATGATCTTTAGTAATCGAGTTACTCATGGAATCATTTCAGCCCCATTTCAAACACTGGCCTGCTCAGGGGAAAATGTATTTTCAAATAATCTGTTATGCTGGGCACACGCTACAGGAGTTTTAAATTCCTGACAGATTTTAAATCTGATTGCATCACTCACTTTAGGGAGAATCTTCGGAGATCATTTTCCCTCTACTCTTAAACATGCACACACAACAAGTGTTGAAAATAATGGTGCAGTACACATTACAGGATATTATTCTACAATTATCTTGGAAAAGACAGCAGACCCTTAAAAATACATTTCCAATGATGCACTACTCCATTAAGAGACAGGAATGGGAAAAGTATGGTAATTTGTCAGTATATAAAAGAGGGATGCTTCTCTTCTGAAAGCGTGAGTTAGACTTATATGTTAGTAGACTAAATTATCCAACAACTGAGTAACAGTAAAGTATCGTGTATGTGTGAGTGCATGAAGACAAGAAGAAGTTAGCAACAGTAGATGACAGCAAAACACAGAATTAAATCTCACACTGCACCAAAATGAACATTAATAAAGAGTTTCTACTACTTTTTACTGCAGAGCTGTCGCTCCACACACGGACAACTTCCTTTACTGGCTTCTCATTGGCTATTGCGGTCTCACTCTGACAGTAGTGACACTCTGATATCAGGATTTTAGATCAAACATGTTTAAAATGATCAGGTGGTCCAGATCAGTATGTGAGCAGCTCCGGAGGTTTCAGAGTGGATCTGTAACCCGCTCCGTAATCGGGCCGATTATCGCTTGCGAGCAGCCTTGATTCGGTGACACCCCCATTACTGGGAGCGAGAATCTGACCAAGAATATGCCCGATTATCCTGTAGTGTGTGCTCAGCATTAGTTAGCTGGAACAAAGAAGGAGAGGTTGGTAGTGTCTTATGCATGCAGCCATCACAATGAGCTACAACTATCGTCTGATTGCAACTGTATATAGACCCACTGACTGCCTCTGATGTGTTTCACCCTGATTGTCTTAACCCAAGTCAGCAAACAGCATGAAATAGATCAAGTGAGAGAGAGGGTGGGAGTGTGAGCCAAGCCTGACAGCAGGCACACCGAGCATGACGTACAACAGACTCGCCAATATTGCATGCTAGAAAACTGTGACATTTAGCTGCAAAAACCTCTACATGTATGCTAAACCTGATGATAAATTGTACAATTGACAACAATGGCAGTGTTGCCTCTGTGCCTATTTGTCACAAAATACGCACCATAACAGAGTTACAATGCCCAAACAAGCTTGTGGTAGCAACATCAGTAACTGCAGTGATGCCCTGTGACCTACATTTGATTTTGTTTAGTGTGGTTATGCCAGGTAACAATGGAACACCTGAGCTTGTTGTACCGCTCTTTCAAACTGGGTTGCTCACCGATGTACTTTAAAAGGACCACAGAGAGTAAATTACGTCATTTTTTACATTACACTCTAACGTGTGTTTGAAAGTGTTGGACAATGTGGTACTTTTCAGTTTGGCATTCTTGAATCTGTTTACCAACAAGAATCTGCAAAGCTGCTGCATGAAAAAATTGCTCTTCAAGCTTCTGTAAACAGGAACTGGGTCAGCTGTTTTTCAGGCCTTTTGTTTGTTGTTCAAATGTGATCTGTCTCCAACACTGAGCTGTTTCACTGACCTAATTTTGAAACATTCTGAGTTTTTTTCACCTAAAATAAGCTTATACTGAAACAGTTGGTTCGTGGCCAAAACGACAAAATAGTAGGAAGTAGAGTAGCTGTGCATTATTCTACCCTTGCAACAGTATCACACCAGAGTGATGGACATGCAGGCCGGTGCTCCATTTTCCAGGCCTTTTGTTTGTTCTTAACCACCAAGCAATTGCCAAAGCAATGTCATCATGTCTTCCCTTAGTTCCAAAGTCAGTGGAAAAGCAGCTGGGTTCTTCAAAGGGCAGGGCTGAGAACTAGCTATGCATCACAACTGACACGAGCACGGGTTTTTTTTCCCACCTGTATTCCAACAACACGGTGATCAGTGCAGAAGCCTGTAGCCAGTGATGGAGAACGTAAAATAAGCATCCCAGAAAACCTATTAATATTCAAAGTTTATACATTTTAATAGGTTGAGTTATGCAGCTTGAAGGCATATGTGGCCATACTCATACAAAAACACAGAAACAAGTCACGTAATTGATACATGACATCATAATGTCCGAACACGGGTGGGGGGGTGAAGGGAATAACGCTAAGCGCACCGTGTTCGTAGAAAATAGGTATCTGAGATGAGTATGCCTTCATTGGGAAATCTCTCCATCTTATTCATAGTAATAGTAGCTAGTTAAACGATCTGACGGGACTAAATATTCACAAGATTATGTTTCCTTCACGAACGACACAGGACTGGTGCGGTGATGTGGTCAGAAAGTTAGCTAGCCGACAGCTAACTCTCCGCCCTATTCACAACTCAGGAAACACCAGCTCTCGAGCATTCCACCACAGTTACACCACTAACTACTGTTAGTCAGTGGACGTGAGTTCGTGTTCGAGTCTTTATGCGGGCAGTGGGTTAAACTCCTTGACAAGCTACCTGCTGCTCCACTCCGAGCGGCCTAGCCGCCATTTTGAGACATAAAAAGGAGGTGCAAAAATTAACAGTCACATCATCATGTTCCCCACCTAACGCCCGATTCATTCGACACTGAGCGCTTCCAAATCAAACTACCTGGACTAACCTTACAGATTCTCCCCGCTTGTATCCGCCGTGGTCTCCAATGGGGCATGGGATCCCGCTCCGGAGTGCTGCAGCGTAGGCGTCCGGCCGCTCCAGAAGCTGCTGCTTGTTTTTCTTACCGCATTTGCCTTTAGCCAGCCGTGCGCACGAGCTCGCGTTCACGACCAGGCGGGGGCGCGCACGTCCTTGATGAACGTGTTGTGGGCAACAACATGTGTTTATTTTGTCCTACACCTTTACATTTGACACGCATTCATGCGGATTTTAAGGTTGATCAGCTGACTCCCACACCCACGCTGTTTACACGACTGTCCCCCACGATACGGAGCCCTCTTCATTTAGCTATATACAACATGTTGACTCTAGTTTACGTCCACAAACAGGATGTCAGTGATAAATAAAAGAATCAGTGGTTCCCAACTGGTCAGAGAGCAGAGTGGGTGATTGTAGTAGAGTCCTCAGTCAGCTCATTGTAGGAAAATTTATTTTAAAACTGCAAACTAAAGGGAAGGTTGTATTAGGGAATAAGGGCTGTGCACTACCCATCTATTTACTCGGAATGACTACAGAATTTTGATTGTTTACATTTTACATTTGTATTTATGGTAATCAAAATGTTGGTATTCAGAGTAGTTTGTAGGGTTAAGACCCACCGGTTTGCTAATAGTAACCAGGGATGGAATATTCTGACACTTTACTGCACTTTTAGAATTTTAAAGTTTGTTGATCAGAGTAGTTTGTATGCATGTAGCCAGCATACAACCACCTCCCCCCCATAGTGTATATCATATTCTATTCTTCCAAAATGACACATGCTGTATGTGAAATTGCTGTTTGTAAAATTTGTAAAACCGTAACAAGTGAACAGACATCTGGGACAAACGACCAAATCAAAACCTCAAATTTTATGAATAAGCAGTCATTTCTGTATTTCAGCATATTTTCAGTCAACATTCAAATTACACACTGCATTTGACCTTAGATTTCCATTGCAAATAAATGGTAAAGATATATTTGCACATTAATACGTGGCTGATGTATGCATTGAGTTGCAATAATAAATCTGAGCATTGAACTTCTTGGTTTCATTCACTTCTGTTGCTTACCAATAATAAACATTTACTTTTATCAAATCACTTCTCAGCCACAGACAGCAACCAGTTTGTTAACAATTCAGAAAAGTGACACATCTGGAAACCCTGTGTTCCAAAAAATCATCCATAAACTTTGCTCTGCAGACACATGGTAACATCACTCACGATGACTACATTCATTTCTGTGAGGGTTTGAAAACAATCAGAAGTTTGACAAGTAGCAGTCTTTAGAAATTTGAACTACAATTATTTTCCAGGAACCCCCCCCCCC
>OMNV01001038.1:91963-102662 GCA_900303265.1 Brotula barbata | reverse complement strand
AAAGAAACGCAGCAACTCAAATTAATATCAGTGGCTGGTTAAAAGCTCACTAACACAGCTGGATTTGTTTGGAACGCTAGGTTACAGCGGGCACCCACCCGGGATACTGTAAATACAACACAATTAAATGATGAGGGATGCATAGAGATGATGGGTGACCCCTGTGGAGCGTTTCAAAGCAGCCACTGATGAGGGAATTCACATTCTAAAGCCCCATCTGACAAATCTCCGAATTGGTAAGGGAATTCTGCTCTTAGTGCACAGCATAAATTACCCCTGAGATCTGGGACAGGGTGGGTGCTGTCGTGGGGAATAGCCACAGTGAATGGCTTTGCTCTGGGGTTTAAGGAGTGGCCGGGCAGAGCAGTTTTTGGGATAAGAGTGCAGTGGGAAGTGAGGGCTGAGCAGAGGCAGTTTGTACAGGAGTTACGGTGCAGGTGGCTAAGGCTCTGGTAAACAATATCATGGTCATCCTTTGTCTCCCTCTAGTGGCCACAAACCCTTTTAGCATGCAACCACATGTTGAGCTGCTGACTGACCTTCGTTCTGTTTCAAGCAATGTGCAAATTTCATGACATGACTGCACATGACATTACTTTGATGTTTTCCTGGTAGAAAACCCCTGCATTTTAATCATCTTCTTCCCCTCTTTAAGGCCACCTACAGGTCTCTCGATCACCCTGACCCATCCCTCAAACTGCTCAGTTCTTGGGGTCCACAGGCTCAGTGACCTGGCTGTTGCATCACGGCCTCCATCCCCCATAGCAGATAGTAGCTGTGCTGGATGTTTTCAGGTGCTAATCAATGGGTATTTTGTCTTCTAGCTCCAGGGGGGTGTCTTCAATGGGCTCCTCGCTCTTCCCCAGCTCCTGCAGTTGCTGCCGCCTCTGCACCTCTGCCTTTAGGTTCTCCAGGTCCTTTTGGCTGATAGGGGACACACAAAAGTGATTAATGTTGGACTTACATAGATTGGATTCACAATGCAAAGCAGAACACTTTGGGGCCACAGCTCAGGCATGCATGGCAAGTAAATGAGTCATTGTTGATACCATACCCATCAAGCACTGTGCCTGAAGAAATAAAACACGAATCCACCAGGTGGCAGACTAGCATGTTTCCCTCCTAGCACACCAACAATAATGTAATTGGTTGAACAGTTTTACCCAAGAACGCAACTGAAGTTCAGCTGCCTTCATCCGTTCCCAGATATGCTAAAATCCTGTAAATGGCAAGACCCTCAGACAAGGCACAGTTCCATTCAGTTCAATCCTACACTGACAGTCTGTGGTCCCTTTTTGATGATACAACCTACAGTTTATTGCTTTGATCTGGATTTACCTCAAAGGTATGAAGATGATGCCATTGATGATATTGAGCTGTTCGAGGACACTGGCCATGCTGGGAGCAGTGAACTGAAAAACAGGAAAAAGTATATAAAACACAGTACCACTGGAGCCATTTCAGATCCAATGAGAAAAATTCCAAACAGCCACCTTGAGGGGCATGATGCTTGCATTGGAGCCATTCTTGTAGATCTCGTTCATGGTTCTCTGCAGAGCCACAGCTTGCTGGGTTAGATACTTCAGATACTCTGAGCTCTCCTTAGTTTTCTCGTGTGCTTCTCCCATCTTAAAAAAAACAACAAAAAAACAAAATAAGAAAGGTCACTTTATCATACAGGAAAGGAAAAGTTGCAGATATCAGCAGTGTTTCATGCTGCAGGACTTACCTGGTTCTTGTAAATGGTGTAACCCTCTTTTTCATGCTGCAGCGCAGAGCGGAATTCTGCCTTACTCTCGTAAACCCTCGCAACCAGATGGTGGCTGGAGAACAAGTCACAAATAAAACAAATCATCATGAGTACCTAATACAACAGCTGCAGTCCATGAAATCCGTGTAAATAATGCATGTCTGCTCACCTGAGAGCCACTTTGAGGGAACGGGGTCTGTGGTATTTTGTGCTGATGGCCAGGGCATTCTCAAGGAATCTCAGAGACAAATCGTACTCCATCACCCCATGCAGTACCAGACCGATATTACTCTGTGGAACCAAAAAACAAAGTTAGGTTCAACCTTAACCCGTTGAGGTCTACAACCAACACTGGAGTTTGGACTCAACCTGGAAAAATCTGAGATAATGCCATTAAAAATGTTGTCTGCTCCACAGTGTGAAAAACATGCACCATGACACAACTGACAAATTATAGACAATTTAATTAGTTGGCAACCAATTTGTCATCGATTTGTCGACTAATTGTTGCACCATTTAGTGTGTGTGTATATGTGTGCAAGCTCATCAGTCATTAGCATAGGCTGCACTTACATCCAACAGTGCCATCTCTGGGTGGTCCTCTCCGCACACCAGCAACATGAGGTAACGGGCGCGGTATAGTAGCTTCAGAGATGTTGACAACTGGCCATTGGCAAAGCAGTAGAGAGCCAAGTGCATCTGGAAAGGGGAAACAAAACAGGAAACAGAGATATAAGGGATATTAAACATCGTCAGAATGAACAAAACAGCTTCTTACACTGAGATTAGGAACCTTACGTATTCTTGGATGGTGTTGGGGTGCTCGATGCCCAAGACCCTTTCACTCATCAGAACAGCCTTCTGCTGGTTGCTGAGAGCCTGTGCACAAACATATAGAGGTCATTTAGTGCCACAAAATCATCACTTGTGTAAAAGTTGCTTACTGTTTTCCACTGTCGTTCATTGGAGGATATTTCAAACCAAATACATTTTAATACAGGATTACTACAATTACATAATTATTTTCCTTTTACTTGAACATTTCTACCTCCTTTATGACAGGAAAATGCCATTTTCTGGTCCAGGGTGTTTGACAAACCTACCTCAGGGTGGTCACCCATGATATAATTAAGGCGCGCCAAAAGGCGCAGGCAGGCACAGATCTCCACGTGCATAGCTCCATAGACGTTGTTGAAGAGGTTGAGAGCTTCATTGATGAGCTCGCAGCCCTCTTTAAGAAATCCTGTGGTTGAGCAGGAACACAGGAGGGACACATTTAGTCCAAATGTGTAAAAGAAATACTGATCTTACATTACAAAACATTCACGCATGCAACTCCTACCTTGTTGCACTTTAGCCTGACCACTCTGGAAGAAATGGAAGGCATCGGAGGCTTTGGGGTTTACATGCTTTACCACAGGGAAAATGTTCAGGATGTCCTCCTCTGTGAAGGCCGGTTTGTGGCGGCTGTCAAAGTTGTACTCCTTTATCAGAATCTGGAAGACATTGGTGAAAAAGTAAAGGATACTGCGGGAAGGTCGTGTGAAAGAAGGACGCCTGGGATCACCATTCAGTGAGGCCACTGGATGTTACCTGAATGCCGGTTTTGATCGAGATTTCCCGAAGCAGAGTGATTTTCTGCAGGCCATATTTCTCCACTGCCTGGTCTACGCTTTCACTGCACAAAACAAGATAATTGGTGTGAACAAGAACACAGTGCAGGTGGTGCAGAGCAAACCATGAACAATAAGCAACTTTTTTTTAACCAAAATTCTTTTTTTTTTTAGTGGATAAGCATTTAAGTAATAACGTACGAGTGAGAATATTGTCACATGACCCAAGTCTTTTTCAAAGCATTATCGTGACCATAAAAACCCGGAAGACACAGGTATAGCTTAAAGTCCTCTGCAGAACACTCAGAGACCACTGTACACCTAAAGGCTAGACTGAAATTCAACATAGTAAGTAGTGGAGTCCACGTTGGGATGTGCCTCACAAAGGAGACTAACTTTGGGCTTGTACCCTGAAGCTGTGAAGCTGTGTGTTGCTCTCCTAAGCTGCTCGATGAATGAGGAGGGACTAGACGGATCTGTACAATACTCGCTGTTGCTGGAAAAAATCCTTAATCTAAGATGCTAACTACTCTACAGATGAGATGACTATGGGCCTGGACATTTTGTATTGAACCCTTTCTCCATCTGGCCGCGTTACCATCAACGCGCCACCATTGCCGTAAGGTTTTGTTTCACAAAAGCGTGAACAGGCGGCAGGCCTCACCACTGTACGGTGAAGTGATAATAGCTCTGGGCCTCTGAGGTGATGTTCTTCCACAGCTCGCTTGGCGTCAGGCTGGCCCACGCCGTGTTGTCTCCACCACCGGGTACCCTGTTGCGACGTTTGCGGTTTTTACGGCGAGACACCAGCTCGTCAGGGGGCAGGTGGGCGACAGCATCAGGGAAGGAGCTCAGGAAGCAGTTGAGGAAATGGCTTACTGCAGCAGAGAGAGCAGACAACTCCACCCCCTGCGAAACAATTGTGGGAATAAATTCTGTTAAAAAGATTCCAGGTGTTTCCCTGAATCCAAGCTGTATACGGACATCCAATGGCACTAACCTGGAGGTACGTCTTGAAGATATGTTTCGTACATCTGGTGATCAGCTCACTGATTCCTATTCTCTGTGATCACAAAAAAGACATATACATATAAGAACATACAAATATATCTTACAACACACAGTATAATTCATTATTATGGCATTGATTTGTCATCTGTGTTGTAATTTTATAGTACATTTTAATGTTTTTACAATGCCACAATGGAGGGTGGAGCCTCTCCAGTGGTATCTTCCCTTTTGTCTTTACGTGGTAAGGCTTTGGAGAGTTTTAACTAGTCTTCATGGAGAGCTTTGGCCCAGAAAGAGGACCATCATTGTTATGTGGGCCTGTAAAGCCCTTTGAGACACTGGGTATACAAACAAAAAGACACAAAAAGTCTGCATCATTAGCAGGAATTCTGCATCCTCTGTTCTTTGTTTCCTCTCTACACTGCTACAAATATATAAAGGGGAATAACAGAACAATGTGGACAAAACAGAGCTCGAGATAGAAAACTTTCACGCCTCACCACTGGCCTTGACCACAGCACTAGCATTCCTTATTTGCTGTGCTGTGCCTACCCACTGATCATAACAGGTAGGATAGGTTAGGATGACTTTGGGTGTACAATCAAAAGATAAACTTAAGCCCACCCAGAGAAAACTCGACTGAACAATAGTAGAAAACGCCCCACATAGAACCCTTTGCACCGTCTGTAGCAGCTGACCAAAGGGCGACTCAGACTCACGTAGAAATGTTCCAGCTGGGCTTTGGCTGGAGTCTTATCCACAAACTCCAGAACTGTGCCCAAATAGCGAATATTGATGCCCCGCTGATGCAAGGCCTCTGTCAGTGTAGCTCCATCCACAGGCAGGGTGCTATGGTCCAAACAATCTTTCACCTAAACACACACACACGGTAAAATTCAATACATTAACTATACAGCACCTAAACTTCTGCAGAAAGAGCACATTTCCACAATGACTCTGATTCGTTAAGAGGATTGAGGAAGAGAAATGCATTCATCTGCATATGACAAACACTGACCAGTGAGGGGATCTGGCAGGACACTAAGAAGGCAGCAGCATCTTTGAGAAGTTGCTTCTGCTTCTGGACGTCCTTGGCGCTGTCCTCAGGGAATCGTACTCCTGGTTTAACAACACAAACAATTTGATACCGGTAATTGAGAAATGAGTCAATGTCAATGATGACAACTGTGACTGCTTGAGAGGTTAACTTTTTTTTAACACTGACACCATCAGCATCATTGTGAATAGCTAGAAAGACTTACATGGCCTAAGTACACTTGTTTTTCTTTTACATGCTTACCTGGAGAGAAGATGTCGGGGTTGAAGCGAATATCAAAAGAGGTGGTGCTGATGGAGCCTACTGCCTTGCAAGCATTAAGAACGACATCACGGCTTTTGGGATCTATGTGGGAGTGAACAGAAAGAAAAATGTGGCATCCGTCTGCAGAGACAAGCCAAATTGTACGAATCCATGGACATGCACCATCGACTGACGATATAAGGACGATCATAAATCGTGACGAACAGAAAAAATCTGTTTGGAGTTTAACGAGCAGATTATCAATTAATGTGATTAGTCGTTAGGTATCAGTTGAAAGCACACAAATCACTGAATCATCTTAATTTCCATCCAAAAAGACATCTGGATTAAAATGACAGCAAATGGTGATTTATGTCCAAAGCAAAGACACCACAACATGCTGGAACGGGAACAACGGTGTTCCCGACAGCAGACTGAGGACTGATCAGGGACAGCTAGCCAGGTGGGAAGACTCGTGTATCTTCTATGAATCTTCAATGATCTCAGTACGTCTAACTATTATATTGCCATCATAACAACGTTATGAGAGCACTTGTTTCGATTTAACGTTCTAAACCCAGCTATTTTTTGACCAAGACTTCTTTCATCAATGCACTCGTCCAACACTGTAGCTCTCCCTGTGTGGTCCTGGCCTTGCTTCATGATCTCCGAGCAGAGCGGTTTTGAACGTACCAATGCCAGATCCATCTTCGGCAACTAAGGACTCCACCAGCTCTTTGGCCTGAGCTAATCCTGGGATACTTTCCTGAAGCTCCTTACCCTCCAATGGGCTCTTGCATTCTCTATTCTCTGTAGCAGCGGGCTCCAGTGGCCCGTTAGCGACGGTCTTGTTTTCTTCATCGACTCCATGCTCAGCTCCTTCTGCGGAAACTTCAGTGGAAGGTTCCTCGGGGACATCTGAAACCTTTTCCTGTGTCGGGGCGTCAGCTTTGGTCTCTGTGAGCGTTTCAGAGGATTCTGTTGTGGGCAGAGCAGGTGCTTCAGACGACGTTGTCTTGTTTGTGTCCTTGTTTGTTTTCTGTTGCATGAGCTGTAATGCTGCCATCTTCATGAAAAGAAGATATCTGTAATGGGATTTTATCATCAGTTAGACAAGTATAGAGGCCTTAAACATATGCTTTTACTGACAAATACATAAACGTCAACGTGATGCAATGCACACACACAGACACAGACACACACCTGTGCTCCACAAAGGCCTCGATGAGCTCTTGACGAAGACATGCCAGGCGGTGGCGATGCTGCCGGGGATAACCCTGGCGCTGACTCTCAGGAGGCAATTCCTCTCCCTCCACCGGCAGGAAGTTAAGATCGGGAGGGAAGGTGCGAAGAAGGTCCAGAATATAATGTCTACCATCATTCCCAATGATGCCCTTACACTCAACTGAGGAGCACAGCTCCACTGTTTCGTTCTTGTCATTCAGCACACCATGCCTCTGCACCTAAGATTTGGTACACAGTAAGGCAACATCAACCGATTAGTGAGGAAAGGGGGCTGAAAACATCCTGGTGTCAATCTAAATATGATCAGCATACGATCAGGTATCACGTTAAGTCAGCTTTGGATGTCACAGAATTCTGTCTCTTCTGCACGTTCTTGCAATCTCTACATTAAACACAGGGATATGCATGGGAATACCAACACACACTTTCAGTTTAAATTCTCTCAGCAGGCACCTGACCCACTGAATTGGCTAAGTGTGCCCAAGAAATACAAACTTGAACTACCCAGTGGGAGGACTGTTTCTGCTCCTACCACTGTGACAGGCATGTTAGATGAAGCATACTACATCCTCCAGGGCTATACTCTGTGTGTTACTGACCTTCAGTGGCCTGCTGGTCTTCCCCAGCAGCTCCAGATACTTGTCGTGAGACACGACTGTCTTTCCAAAGTCAATGGAGCCATAGATTACGCTCTGCTCTTGCTCTCGCTCCAGGATGCCCGGGATGATGGACTGGGCAGTAACACGATAACCTCTGTAATCCACCACCACTGTCCCCAGGGTGTACAGACCCTCAACATCCACTGCCCCGTACGCTCTCACTCCATTCAAGTCATTGGTGGGTGCTGCGTGGGCAGCAGCATCACCGCCCAGCTCTCGATAGTGGTCACGTACATCAAAGCCAAGGCTAAAGAAGATGTTGTTCCAAATGAACATTTGCATGCGGGTTTCCTCTCCTGGATTGATGGCCATTACATTCCCATCAATTACGGCCATGGCACCACGAGTGGCAGCTGCAGCAAAGTCACTGTGGACCTGCAGGAGGAAAGAAAAGGAAATATAGAGAGAAGGAGGATGTGAAGTTTTTGTTGTCATTTTACATTATATTATTTTGAAGCATCTTGTCCAATATGACATTGCTTGCCATATTGGAAAAGAAATTTTATTATACATTTCTTTTTTTTGGGGTGCTTTTACATTTCTACCCCTGGACAATATTTAGACAATATTCAGGAACAATTTAACAAGCACAATTCTTCCAACATGTCTGTAAACTCTGTTGGGACTGTGACAGAAACATGGTCTGGTTGAATGGCTCCACAGTACCTTGAATATGGCCCTCTCCCTCAGCAGCCGTTCAGGCAGGTTCTTCTGTGTAAGCTCTCTGGTGGTCTGCAACTCCTCATTCCAATCTCTAGTCTGGAAATGGAACAGTACAATAATATTTACTACTTTTGCAAAAATGTTAAAATATCCATTTCCTGCATGTTACTGTTCAATATTTCATCTGTGATCACCTGTCCAGGTATGTGCTCTTCATAACCCAGACGGGAGGTGTAAGCGTCCTCAGCTCGAACACAGTCCATTGCGTGGTCCATCTGTGGAGCAGTCCAGCTGTACACCTGGAAAGGTGTGGCTATCCTCTCGAATGGGTGCCTCTGCACCCTGAAGCAAAATGTACAGAAAAAAAAAAGACTTAATCAGCATTCATCATTTTACGCTCTTGTCAAAGGGACTATTGCCCCTCAATTTAAACACCTGTTTTGTTTTCCATTCACTCAAGAAAATCTTTCATAAACTCAGACAGATCATCCTCTGCTCAGAGATACTACAGAAGATAAACATTTCCATGCATTCCAATGTTTGGCTGTGTGAGTTTTATTAGATTGGACAAAGAGTTTTTCACCTTTTCTTCTGCAGGGCAGTGAAGTTTTTCTTGAAGGCAGGGCTGATCTGGCTCAGCAGCTCTACCAGAGAATGGCTCAGGAAACTGGGATTAGCTGGTTTGGGACTGAAAGTGTACGTAGTGGATCTGTGAAACACACACACACGGACCATTAACATCAAGATTATATCCGTCAAGGTTATTGTAAGATAACTAAAATGTCTTTTTTATTTCACTTTGTGCTTCAAGTTTCTCTTGAGGTCCTTACAGGAGATAGAAATAACAATTGAAAGCAAAGAGTTGACTGGTAGGATATCAAATCTGAAAAGGTCAGAGGCCATATACAATGCCATAAGGACTGCCGGTGGAGCAAGAGTACATGAGGTCAGAAAATGGACTGACTGGTTGAGGTAGAAGCCACGAGTAGAGGCAGTGACGCTGACATGGCGCTCCTCCACAGTCACAATGTACAGGTACATGAGGTCACCGTGCATCTTCCTATTGCCAGGCGGGGGATTCCAGCCACTCATGGTCAGGACCTTCAGGCACTGCATGGGCTAGTGGGGTGACAGCAGTGTTAGTATGGTACAGTCCTCTTGTACTATAAATGGCTTATTAGTGTTGCCTACAGTGGTTTCGATGACAAAAAGTGTTTTTTTTTGCAACTCTTTTACCTTCCAGTCCTTATTCTGCGGCTGGAGAGGCATCAGGGGGCGCTCCTTGGAGCCAGGGAGGATGTGCTCTGGGGGTGTGCAGTCGATCTGCTCCAACTCGCTGCCCTTCTTCTTTCTCTTACCACTATCTGCAATCACATGGGGAGGATCAAGGTCAGTGTAGTCTACCTGCATGCAAGACTACATTGATGCAAAACATCAAATGATCATGAGGAAATGCACGCACACACACTTCTTACCTCCGAGATCTCCATCTGTGAAGATACTGAGGAAAGACAGAGAGTTACAGTCAACGCCATTGTAGGCGTCTGAGGGGTCCAGGCTTTTCAGCAGGTCTCGGATGTGACGCACGTGGATGCGGGCTTCACGCACTGTGTACGGCTCTGCAGCAAAGAGGTAAAACACAATCTAAACACTAAACAGGCTGATATTGGCTATGACGTGAAACAATCTGCCCTAGCGCAGTTTTGGAATAGAAATTGGCAAATAAATATTGAAATCCAGTTACTTCATACGTGTAGTTGGAGCTGGGAAGAAACCCGTGCAGTTTAGTTGAACTGGACACTGTAACTAGCATACAGCTGTGCCTGCCAGCACTGTCCATAATTTATATTTTTCAGTAAATAACCAGGTGCTATTTCAACTACACTTGCCTTCATTATGATGATGATTTGAGTATGTTGCCAGTAAACTAAAAACAGACCTTCAACCACTTTGAGCAGAGAGCCCTCCTGCAGACCCTCAATGGATTTCAGCTCGGCAAAGTTGTCCAGGACGTTGCCATCCAGCTGCAGCGAGAAGCACGTGCGGTGGCAAGTGTCCTCGCGGTCCATCAACACCTGATGGATCTCTTGCACCATTTCCTGAGGAGACACCTGACGGAGGGGAGAGCAGATATTTGTAGGGACGAAACCAATCGTGTTGGTTCGGCATACTGTGCTTTCGCTCACCCCTTACCTGTAGGTCAAATGGCTCTGTTCCAGGTGCTTGAATCTTCACAGTAAAGCCCGTGTCCTGGATCACAATGACTTCCTGTTCATTAGACTCCTCTCCTCCATCTGCCTCTCCGGTCCCATCCTGCTTAGCTTCAGATGCCTCCTCTGCGTGCTCATGTGTCCCGCTACCGTTCACCATTGCCGTCTCTGCACCCTGCCCTACAATTAGAGAAACAAAGAGGGAGCTTTATGTCTTCGCTTGGAATCAGTCAAGTCTCATTCAGTGC
>OMNV01001038.1:81531-91943 GCA_900303265.1 Brotula barbata | reverse complement strand
CTGGGACAGGAAAAAAAAAAACAGAAAAAAAAAAAAAAAAAAAAAAAAAAAGGTAATTAGCAAAATATATACATTTCAAAAATCAAAAAGATGTTTTTAGTGATAAATATTTGTAGATGCCGTTAATGAACTGCCTACATTTAATTAACGCTTTTCAAGAATAACTATCAGCTAAGTGGGAACATTCATTTCAATGGGCGTAGACTGAACACGCGGGTGGCTGTTTTCTGTGGGAGACAGCTGCTGCTGGCCAGCATGCCCTTGATCAATGTCAAGGTAAACACAGCCTTGGCTTTAAAGAGGAGGGGCCAGAATGAGAGAGGGGGTAATAACCTCGACCAGGGTGGGAATGAAGCCATGGAAGTATGCCACAGCACAGGGAAAACCGGACACACTCTGAAAACCAAACACAATAACATCGGACGAACAAACAACCAACATCCATTTTGAATAATAATAATAATAATAATTAACTAATAAAACATCTGACCCACTGATTGCATTTTTTTTCTTTTCACTAAGTATTATTCTGCTTGGGTAAATATAGTTAAATAAAAGAAAATGAAATATCTTAAATGAAGTATGTTTGAGTACAGCTACGTATAGTTAAATAGATAAATAAAGTTTTTGTTCAACTAATATTTCAGTAACGGTGACCTGCACACAGTGATGTCACTTCCTCCGGTGGGAATTGTGGGAAGGCAGTGAGGCTAAGCTATGTGCTAGCTGGTTTGAGGTAAACAGACGGAGTTATGGTACATACCGGTGGAAAACAACCCAAACTTTTAACAATAATAGTTGACGATTAGGAACAGAGTCAAATGTTCCCAATCACATTTAAGCATTTTGCATGATTTGACATTTATTATGGAGTCATTTGGCTCATTTGACTGTAACGGGTACATTTGTGGCATGGAACACCAAGTTAGACGTGGGTAGATTTAATTTTTTCAATTAATTTTTATATGGTCCAAAGGGCTGATCGCCTGGGCCATCATCTTATCTCAAATAGAGCGTCGCTTTCAGAAAGCCTCAATCTGGAACAGCTCCTGTCCACTCCTCGCTTTGGCAACAAAGTAACGAATTCGGCTGTGGCCAGCCTTTTATCAACTCTGTGGACCTTGACACGGTGACTGCCATGACAACCCCAAGCCTGACGACCTTGACCACAACAACACACAACACCACACGAGGTCTTCCTGTGATCATGTTTGTTACACCACAAGATGGCATCCTCCAGTTGGAGAGTCAGAAGCTGACAAACGCTGAATGCAGAGTCATGCATCTGCAATGGAATTTCATAACTACAACTGGGTCTGTTACAGGTTTACTTTAGAAAGCCCTCATTGACAATGATTAATAGAAAAGGAATAAAGAAATAGAAAGGGAGATGTATATATGCATCTCATAAACGTTAAGAACATTCTAATGTCTGCCATGACCCAGTAAAGCAGATTTCCACCTCTCCCTGCTCTACATGGACAGGTTTAAGGAAATCAGTGGACTATTAACATAAATAGACGATCAAAATAATAATAATCGATAGACTACTCTAGTTCATTTGTAATGTTCATGAAAGTCAAGAGTTATTCTTCTAATCCACTGAGATCAGATCAGCTAAAATGTGTTTCCAAGAGGTCCTCAGTGCATTTAAAAGACCCAACATTTTGATCATTGAGGGTAAAACTGTGAAGAACTGCAAAAATCAGGTGAGGTAGAAGAGATGGGGGGTGGAAAACATGCTGTGCTGGGGATACTGGTGGAGCAGGGTGTGGAATAAGACCACAAGTATTACGTAAGTCTGGTCAGGGGATCACTGAACTTGGGAAGGACCAGCACCAGCATAGGGTGTTAAAACCAGGTCACCGTTCACCTGTTGGAAACCTTTAACCCCGTTACCCTTACATAGCCATAGACTTCTTTTTCTTATCATGTCTATTCACAATATATAACTGGTTCACAATTTGTCTGTACACTAACTTTTCAACCAGCAAACACTTGCATCCGTTCGTAGCATATTAAGCATTAATACATAATGTTTGTTCATTACTTTTACAGAGAGCAGGATGTGTGCTCCCTTTAACCTTTACAACAAAACACACAATGCCATGGTCCAACTTAAGTTAGAACATTTCAACAATGGTTGTGAAGAAGAGACATTCTGGGGCTCTGGGCTTTATTTCAATCATAATTCTAAAAAACAAACAAACCCAAAACTATCAAGACCGACCTCACTGATTGGTAAACCTTATTATGCCATTCAGTCCTGAAACTTTGTACACTTGATTTTGCAACTGTAGCTGTATAAACATAACATTTGGGACATTCCAATAAGGGTTTTTACATATCTCAAAACAGGACACATAGGACCAGAAAAGGAAAGTATGGTTTCAATGTGCAAGCTGTGACATGTGCCGTTTCATCTCAACACTAGCAGTCATACAGTGTATCAGGGAAATCTAATTTTTCTGTGGAACTTTTTGTCCATTTTGCACCATTCTCAGATAGACACAGCCAGTATATTCAAGACTTCACTCTCTAATTGTTGAATAACTCTTGCACTTAACATTTACAGTGAGATAAACATTATTGGAACCACTTTTTGGTTAATGTTCTCAGGTCATGATCACGGTCAGAAAATGTGTAGCCAGTTAACATGCAGACTGTAACATCAAAATGAGGTTCCTTTCAGCTGCAGTTTAATCAGTGATTCATTCAAATGTGTCCAATCAAAAGTTTATCACATCACTGGCAGTTATACAACAGTCTGCAAGAGATTCAGCTGCAAAAACGGGGAAGTTTTACCCCTGGTTATGTCCTGATTATCTCATGTCCACAGCAGAGCTGGGTGGACTCTAGATTATAGATTAGAGGTAATGGCAAACGTCTAAATATTCTTTAAGATGTTTGTAAAAATGAACATTCCCATCATCCTCCTTTACCCCTAATTTGAGTCTTTAGAGGAAACATGTGAACAGACAAACAGCATCAAGGAGAGAAAACAACCATCTAAAGGAATAAACATGAAAAAAAGCATCACAAATCCAGCTCACACACGCACACACGAGTGGATCCTAAGGCTTAATGAGCTGTGCAAAGTGAACTAATTCACAGCTCTCCAGCTTTCCCCGTTACGTATGTTGTGAGGGATCTTAACCTTCCAGCACCGAGAGTTTCTGCATGACAACCAGTTTCCGCTTCCCGGTCGAACGGGAATATGAAAGCCAGGAGGGGGCCGTGTCATTCCCGACCACCGGGAACTCCGACGCCCCGACACCGCTGTCAATAAATAAATTGCCTTTGGATAATACCAAAGCCGGTGTGCTGGTAGCCTCTCGGGCTCGAATCCCACACAGGAAATGGAAGCGTGTGTGCTCAAACTCCCAACGTTCACAGCGGTTACGTGCTGCTCCACTGAAGGTGACCTTCAGTTCATTCCTCCTGCTTGCTGTTACCGAACATCTGCGTCAGTAGCGGGCTGCACGTTACCCACTCGTGGCCGCCGTTATGTGAGCCCCGTGTCGTGCATGTCCGCTCCCAAAAGCTCTGATTTTAGACGAGTTGAGCCCCCAAAACAGGCGGACTCCTGCCAGCTACAGCTACATCCGGCTACCCTCAGTCGTTGCTAACTTTAGCTTCCAGGCTAACTTGTTTAGGTTAGCCTACGAAGGAACAGCAACATGAAAATCCGCTTCGTATGCAAAAGGATAAACATCGAGTAAAATTTTGTTGATGTCTTCCAGCCGTCAAAGTGTTGTTTTTAATACATACACACGCACACTTAAGGTTTGATGGCGGTGTAGATACTGGATCACCGACACATGGATGAGTAGCAGTTACTAACCGAGACCTGTTCAGCCCCGCAGGGTCGAGGCTTTCACACTTGAACCGGTCAGACACACTTCCCAGGACTCCCAAGGAGCTGTTTGGGGGTGGGGGTCATCGAACCCCTACCCCACCCCCCCTTTTCCACCTTGCATGTGCAGACTGATGCACGCATAAGTAAACATGGTGTGAAGCTTCACAGAAATACACTGACACGCCGGGATCCACATCAAGGACCCGGTACAGTTCGGGTTCACAGTCACTGAGGGATGCAGTGTTTGTATGGATCTTTTTATGATGTACTGTAAAGTAATACAGTGATTGAGTGTAATCACTGTGCTGTGGATTAAAGTGTGAGTGTGTGTCGTCTCACCACACGCACAGGAGTCCTTCAGGGGAGCCTTGGTGCTTTCTCTGCTGTCCCCGGCTTCATCGGTAAGATGGACCGGGTTACAGCTGGGCACTGACGCCGGAATGTCATCTGTCTTGCTCACCATGGTCGGCAGTCAGTGAGGCGAGGTGGCGACAGAAATCCCCCGGCAGCGGAGCTCGTGATCGTGGGTCTGAGGAGGTCAAAATGAGCAGCTTTGGCTAACGCTGGCTAGCTCGCAACATGCGATGGGTCGGAGCTTACAAAAACAAATGTACCGAGAAAGGACAGCGCTGTACATGGTGGGGGCACACGTGGTTCTCTCATCCCTCCTCTTGACCTCTTTGCCTTTGCGTTGTACTTCCCCTCCCACTGTGCGTGGCGCTACGGAAAGCCCTGAGTGTCATTTTGTTTGTAAACGCTCCTTTATCAATAAAGTTTTTGGGCAACACGGATGCATAAAAGCAGCTGACTTGGGGTCCTGGGTGAAATCTGTTAAAAGGCATTTAAAATTGCGTCTCAGATGTAAGTTTATTTGCCCTGAATGTGGACATTAACAAGACTTTTAAGTGAAAAAAACACTAAAACGTGTCACGTCGCAGACCCCGCCCCACGGTTTTCCAAGCTGCGTCTCTGATTGGCTGCTCCGAAGGGTTTGTCTAAGGTCACGCTGAAATCTGAAACGTGTGTATTTTGTAATGAGCATCTTTTACATTACGAACTCATTGGTTTGTTGTGATTTAATACGTATTTGAATATTATGATGCGATTTGGTTTACATAATAAACATGATCATATCCTCGCACTTCTCTGATGACGTATATTGTATATCTTTTTATACCCACTTGCTGTGCTTTTAGACGTTATATGTGGACCCTTTTGTACAGTCATTCAGGGTTGTTATGCTTGTTTCTTATTTTGGTTTGTATCGTGTATTTATTGGGATTATAGTAGTATATATACTGAATCTAGACCTGTCAGAAATATTTTTAAATATATATAAATGTATTTCTAATTGATCACTCAAATATTTCTAACCATCCAAAGATGAAAAAAAACCACATATTGCAGTCCTCGGCAATATGTCAAGTTGGTTGAGCTAATTACCATTCAAGGAGACACCCACAGTATTGTCTGTCTTTGTATTAAAACCAAGAGACAACACAGCTGTCAACACTGCGACAGAGGCCATAATAAGAACACGTAGCAAAAAGTAAATCATGCAAAATACTCCTATTTTTACGATTGGCCAAACAAAGAAGCACAGGAGGATGTGGGTCTGTTACGGATTTGAGCACCTTTGAAACGAGATAAACAGGAAACACGAGGACAGTCTAATAGCTTAGCATGTCTGTGTCCAGTGTCCACACAAACCAGTACGGAAGCTCTGAGAGCCACAAAAATAAACGTTTTTCAGTTTCTGTCATTTTTCTACGTGTCTCCTGCTGTGACACCCATTTCTGCCACAAGAGGGCACCGCTGCCCTGTCGATTTGTACAACTAAATCAGTACTTTATATAGAATATCACTTTTGACCGCCGTTTTTCAAAAAGCACTTATTGTTTGCATGAAATACAGAAATCCTAATAGAATTATCAAACAGAAACGAAAACAAGCATCAGTTGCATTGCTAAAGTTGATGGATTTATTCTGCAAATGCAACAGGGTGTACAAGAAGGTGAAAACGACCTAAAAGCATTTCTTTAGGGCTTTTTCCAAATTGAACATTAATTAGTGCAGTGCTACATACCTGCCAAAGGTAGACAAGATAGGAATACAGTCAGAAGTAGTGAACGAGACATGATGCTCTCAGAAAGAAATCCTCAGATGGAATATAAAGAGATATTAAATATACATTATAATATTACTTTTGGTTATTATTGACGCCACATCCACACATTCTTTAAGTACATTAACCACATCACATACAAAGGAACAGTCACTATACAGTCCATTAGTCATTATTACTCAGTTTAGCTTCAAGACAAAATATGCCTAACCGTGCAAAGGGATTGAAAAGTATGAGTGCACACAGGTATCTAAAAAAAGGTATCAATTAAGTATCTGAAAAGGTACATTACTTAAAAAATTATTCCTTTTTCCGTGTTAAGGGGGCTCTGTAGTAAAGCCTGATATCATTTTTCCATTTTTTGTTTTGCTGAATCTCATGCAGAAATGCACATTAGCATTGGCTGATTTGGGTTAATTCACTCATGTTGTTTTCGTACCATCCTGGCTGATGGGCGTGAGTATGCGTGCTTTTTTATACATGTCTTCCAGAAATCTCTCTCCGGTCAGGCGGTGTTTTGTCTGACCCAGCTTGTCCTCGACGGGCCTCGTCTCTGGACTTTCAGGCCAGCAGGAGAGCGAGCACAGGCAGCAGGCAGAGCACCACTCCTGGCCAGCTGAGGGCAGCCCTGTTACACAGGTCGGTATCACAGCACACGTTGGTGTAGTTAAAGTAGAGACCTGCTGTGTATTTCTGCCCACTCACGTCACACTGGGACGGGATGGCACAGCTTTTCTCATACAGTGTCAGCTGCAGTGCACCTAAAGAGTGAAGACAAGAGTTTGTTCCAATGAATGCAGTGATGCACAAAAGGTGTTTTTTATTATACTGGAATCACACACTGTATTGTTCTGCACTGTAACCAGAAAAATTATATTTTGATTCTACCAACAGGAGGAATTGTGTATATTTGTAACTTGTATGAAGCAGAGAGTTCAGTTTCAGGACCAGGAGTTGGCCAAAGAAACGAGGAGACAAGAATGCAACAATTTGACACTGAAAACAATCACCGTACCTGAAACTGTTATCTGTACATCATATGTACACACAACCGTGTTTGACATATGAAGAAGTTAAATATTTGTCAGAGATCAGATTGCATGTGGAAGTAGATTTGTACTCTGATGACACACAGTGAGTGTTTCATCCCGCTCACAGAGCCCTGAGCCATATTTAGAGATAATTTGACTACAGTCACAAAGGGCCAACACATGACGAGAAATTATGCCGACATCTGACCTATGAAACCACTCTTAATTTGTTTTTACACAAGCAGATTTCAGAATGTGTAGGCCTTCAAAATAGATTTAAATTTTTGTATCCATAACAAAATTACAGGCAGCTATATTTTGCTCAAATCTGCTTCCAGACAGTTCGGTACAAAGAGGCTTTGTCTGCTCATTTCTGCCCATCATGCCCTAGATTCCTAGAGAATTCTCTGATCCACAGAAAACGTTAGCAAGCCCTCCCTCCCCATCTCGTTCTCGCTCTCTCTCTCTCTCACACACACACACGCACACCTGAATCCCACCTCGTTTTCCAGTCGCAGTACTAGACAGGCAACGTTGCCCCGCTGGACATTCCTGAGGAAACTTCAGACAGTCCATAGAAGAGATGGCAGGAAACACACACGTGTAACAGCGCAAACACGCTGAGAGAAATAATGGCTATTGTTAGTGAAGACATTGTGGGAGATTCACACTCACTCAATACGAAATTGTTGTCATAGTTGGACCTTCCCAATCACCCTGTTGGTGCCAGTTTGTGGAACATTTGGAAGGCTCAGTGGGAAAACAGAAATATGTAAAGAATAAAAAATCAGGATGCTGGCAGTCTTAACTAAAGCTTAGAGAACTTATGGATTAATCAATGGGTGAAATAATGAAGATTTTACTTATTCATCAAGTAAAAGTATAAAAAGTTCATATTACACCTCCTCAGGTGTGAGAACTTCGAGCAGCGCTACATACCTGCCAAGGGTAGACAACATAGGAGTACAGTCAGAAGCAGTGAACGAGCCATGATGCTCTCGGGGAGAAATCCTCAGATGGGTTCCAGTTCAGTCCTCAAGCATTAAAAAACTCCGTCCTGCTCCAGTGATCCGAGGCATAACCAAACCCAATGCAAAAATTAGATTTTGCTTTTTCCAGCTCTGCGCCTTTTTAGTCCAAATGTCTCCCCTGCCGTTTTCCTCCGTTCTTCCTCTTTACTGCCTAACAAACTGATGAGGTTGTATCCATGCAGGGTGTGTTGTCAGCCAATTTCATTCTCCTCAGACTGTCTAAGTTGTTGTTGACTGTCTCAGCCAGTCACTGTCACAAACTTTTAATTTCATTTGGGGAAAATCTAAGTATGAGCAGATGACTCACATGCCTCAAGTAGAAAAAAAGTCTCCAGAGTGAGCAAAGCAACAATGGAAAAACATTCAGTTGTCAAAAGTAAAGAAATATTTAAGAAGTATTCCAAGTGTGTGTTGTTTGATTTAATTATGAGTTTCATGATCTTATCTTGTGTCTCAGACTGGCAGTTCACACTTATGGTACACAAATGGTTTTGCTACACGTCATAATATACTGATTTTACATTTAGTAAATGATAAATGGATGTATTCTATTATATTGTGTTGTTTTTAAGAAATAATGTCAAATTACCTTTTTAAGTGATGGAAATCAAAGTTAAAGTTAAGGATTACCACTTAAACTACACATGCTACAAAGTTAAAACTAATATGTAGTCAGGTTTTTACACATTACTTCAATTAACAAAAATTATCCTACTGGAGAGGGATGAAAAATGTATAAATGTGGGTGGGCCGCTTGGTGATGTGGTGGGCAGGGACACTTTATTGTGCTATTTTGACCTGTGACCTTTATGTGGAGAGAATTTGTGGTAGGGTGGGGATCAAGACAATGTTGGATACAAACAAGAAGACATTTGTCTGAGTCCATATAAACGTTGAATTTTACGCATGTTTGTCTAAGACAACAGAGAGGCGCAGGAAGGAATGATCAGACAGGGAGACCAAAAGGGTCAAGACAAGCAGTCAGCGAAGTAGACGGAGAATCAGCAGCTTGGAGAAAGAAAGAATTGCAGATAAAGTCAGAGTCAGTGAGCGTTGGAGTGAGTTATCCTAATAGGAGACCTGAGGACAGCATGCAGGACAGTCTGCTGACATCGGTCTTGTGATGCAGTGATGGCTGAATAAGAAGGTTACCAGTTGATAAATTGCATAACACTCTGCCAAATGCCCTGAAACTCTCACACACTCGTCACATGGAGTTTTTTTTGTGTGGGGAAATTTATCTCGAATTCTCTGTTTCAATTGAAAATGAAACTATTTGGAGATGTCAGAGAAAACCAGCTCTGGGAGTGAGTGATGGGGAATCTGACACCATTCATTTTGTGACATCACCTGATTGACTGATTCACCGTGACTGAAACTACTCACCACTGTCACAGTTGACAAAGACGGGGGGATTTATGGGGCACTCCCAGGGACCCTGGATGAGAACTGCCCCCTTCAATCAGTTCTAGGCTGTTGATTAAACCCTGAGGACAAACGTTTTGAGGATGTAAATTGGTGGGGAGTGGCACAGATCATCTCCACGGTGCTGCTGAGGATCAGTCTGGTGCTGCTGCTGCAAATGACGTGGTTGTTGTTGTGTGTGTTGGACAGATGGTGTCCATTAATCCTGTATGCAGCCTCCACCCGTTGGCTCTCCATCCCGCCACACATTTGTCTATTACTTTACATTCAAGTTCTGCAGAGAATATACTACTGAGATTGAAAAAGTATAACACATACTTATTATATAGCACACACACACACACACATACACACCCATAGAATCACCGCCGTCTGTTGCCTAGGATCTGTTTGAGTGTGTTTAAACTGTCCAAAGCTACAAACCTCAGCAGAAGAAAAACATTTCATAACTACATATGGAGATAACTTATAAACACTACAATCTACCACTGAATTAACGGAATTATACTTTGAACCACGTGGATTTATTAGTCTCCCTAAAGCTCTTTTGGACTCTGTATCCTGTTTATCCCAGAGTCACAGTGTACCATCTTTTGACCCACATTCCAGGAAAGCCAGAGATTTTACGAATTTATTTTTATTCTTTGCTTTTTAATTTCATACAGACCAGGACCGACAACAATATGTCTCAGTCACATGGCAGGAAACTTCATCCGTTGTCTCGCAAGGAGACACGCATCCCACAATGTTGAGTCTCTTCAGAGAGCCCGCTGATATAAACCCAATGTGAAAATACGTAATAAGATTTACTCTGTAATTTATTTAGACAACGGTGGGCGAGGTGAGAATAATGATAATCCCTTATTGAATTTGTTTTGATGTCCAATGTTTATTCTTAACAGATATGATATATAAGCACAGAGGAGATGGGGGGGGGGGGG
>OMNV01001038.1:69444-81511 GCA_900303265.1 Brotula barbata | reverse complement strand
GGCCTTTCAGAGCAATACATCAGGATTAGGGTGAGCATGACGCACAGGTCTTTAATCCAAGATAACGGCAGAAATACTCCAAACGGTCACTCACAAAGAAAGTGTGTCAGTGGTTTTAACATCAGTAGGAAAGCCCTGCAATGCCGTACGACGCATTTTCTATATTTGTGTGTAATTATTGTATTGTTGGGTTAATGTTCACATCAGAAAATGTCACTCTTGAACTTTTAGATTAAGCCCAATGTTTCCTTTGTTTACACATAAACTGTAAACACAAATAGCTAAGTAAGTAAGTAACAAAGGTATTGGTGTATGTTGTGGCAGGTATATAAATGTTTTTTATCCAATATATATCACAAAGAAATAGACATTAAGGTATGTTATCCTCAAATATCGTATATAATGACATTTTCACAGTTAAAGTTCATGATGCAACAGTAAAATATCCTTTAGTACAACTTTGTTATTGTTCTGATGATGCATTTGAGGGATCCTTTTTTTGTGGGGGAAAATTTAAATATTGGGACCAAATATCCAAGGGTGTTGGTCTGACATGTGTAGATCCATTGAAAAGCTTTAAATCATCCTTTAGTTGCTTTGTACTGGGACTGTAATGAGATTACAGTTACTGATTACTGGCAGCTGCGACTTCAATCAGACGGATTGAATCCGGACAGGACGTGTGGGGGATGGGGGGATGGGGATGAAGAGTGAAACAGCATCGTCAATTTCAATGTAAAAGCAAAATGAAGACAGGAAATGAGACTACTTAGCTCATGAAGTAACATTTGTATTGTCATGAGGGGTGAATCGATTGCAGTAATTCAATGTTGGATATTTCTAATTTAGTGCCAAATTGAATGAAAAAAGTTTTTGAAATGTCAGCGTTCAGAAAATGACATCGATTGGCGATTTCGTCGTTTTATTTTGAAAGGCATAGCCGGAAGTGATCGTGTACACCGCCATCTTGACGCAGGTTGTCTGAGGGAAAGCAGCAGGAGAATAACGGGAACAGGGCCGGTTTGGAGATAAAAATCCAAGAGAAACAAGTCAAACCTGAAGGCGGTGCCATTGAAAACGCTAAGTAAGTAATATTTCATGTCTTTGTTCAACTTGTGCCGTTGTTTGTGAATGTTCTCCCTTTAAAAAAAATATGGAACGTGATGGAAAGTGTTTGGAAAGAGCGGTGATGTGTTGGGCGGTGCAGTCGTGCAGCCAAACATTTCACATTCTCGTGTCAAAGTGTGATTACGTTACTTTGTCAACTTCAGCGACAAAGTGGTTAAATTGAGGTAGAATTTGAAAATGAATTGTTTTGTCACGTATTAAGATTCCTCCTGCAGTCCTCCTCGGTTGCTAAAGGAACGTGTGTCATGAATAGTCTTAGTTGGGTTTCTGACAAAACGAAGCACTTGTTGATTAAATTTAGAAACTTGTTTGAAGTCAGCGTTGAGCAGATGTCGGAAACATCCTGAGCCCCTGCAGCAGGCTCACGGTGGGCGATGATAAAAGGCCAATTGTCCCAAATCTAACCCACAGGCCAAATATGGAAAGGCTGTGCTGCATATTGCGAGGCCATTGGAGTTTGTTCCATTATGCTTCCCAGTCTGATTTGAACTCTGCTGGATGTTTATCTGACTGTACACTTGTTCAGAAATAATGATGTTAACATTTCATGATGAGATATGGGTTTGGCGTGACCACATCTCATCCAAAGACGTGCGCACTGGCGCTGCTGCAATTGATCCTGGTAGTCCTGACCCACCGAGCATCCATAAGGCAATCTCCGTTTCACTGCATCTGGCCTTGTTAATGTGTGCTTCTATCTCACCCTCTGTCTCAGGCTGTGCAAACTGAATCTCTGCTTCCACTTCTTGGCATCTGTACGGATGCAGATGGAGCCCTGAGTAACCGGAATGAAAGAAGACGAGGAGAAGAGAGGGGGATGAAGGAGCGCTCCACTCTCGTCCTGGATGACAGACTGCCCACAGATTTCCTGATTTGCTCCATCAGCTGCCTTTATACTCTGGGAAAGTTGAGAAAAAACGCAAACACTTCTTGTTATTCCCTCTTGCTTGTCCCTCGGCAGAACACCCATATTGGCATTTTGGCCGGCCAACACCAATAAGTGCTGTTAGATCAGGTCCCACCACTTTTTGTTGATAGACTTGAGAAGAAAACATAGAACTCTGTACCAAAATCATGGCTAACATTTGCCCATATGGCTATTTCACCCACGCTGTGGTTCGGGGCATCCCAGAGACCTTTGGGAAATCATCAGAGGACGGCCATGAAAATGGGGAGATCTCAGTGGATCTGGCCAAGGCTCAGCGTCAGTTTGGTTGTCTGACAGGTGCCCTGAGGCAGAAAGTAGGCCTACAGTTGATTGAAATCCCCCCCAACCCTGATCTGCCAGAGAGCTGGAGGATTGAGGATGTGGCCATAATCCAGGGAGATACAGCTCTGATAACCAGGCCCTTCCAACAACAGAGACGCAGCGAGGTAAAAGCACCCATCATTTAAAGCTGCACAATATTGTCTGAACTCCTGGGTCCGACTTTGTAAAATAATGTAGTGAGGATTTTAGGTATCTGGGATCAGTAAATAATCATTTTCTGACAGCTACTGGTTTCACTTCCTGTTGTTATAAAGGACATTTGAAAAAGGCTTGTGATCTATTACAGTGATGATTTTGTAAGTTTCTTGTTTTTGTGCATGTTCCACACTTGTGTCACGTTGTTACAGTGATCTGTTGACCTCGAGTGTTTGTGGAGAAGCTTCTCTAGGTTGTCGTTGTTGAAAGTCACAGCCAACTTTAGTCAGTAACTTTAAAGTTTTAGTGCAAAGTACCATCAAGGTGCTATGCAGATCAAACCCTGTGGGGCAATAACACGTGTACAAAGTTTAAAATCAATAAATCTTGGAAACTAAATGTAAAATGCTGTTTGTTGTTAATGAGCTGATACACAGATTGATTACAGCAACAAGAGTGTGTATGGTAGAGTCACGGCCCTTTAATTCCTTCTCTCTTTTTTTCATCCTCATCCTCTGTTGTCTCCTTAGGCGGAGGCAGTGAGGAGGGTGATGTCTGAGCTGAACATGAAGGTGGTGGAGATGGGAGCTGAGGAGGGGGGCTCTGGCGGTGCCACACTGGAGGGCAGCGACGTCCTCTTCACAGGGAGGGAATTCTTTGTTGGCATCTCATCCCACACAAACCACAGAGGGGCGGAGGTGTTGGCAGACACTTTCAGGGTGAGCTGCACGGCTTTGGAATCACAGAGGAACCCATGATATGATGCCATATTTATTTTGATCACAACTAACATCTGAAACTGAGTTTTATTGCTGACTGAGCTGAAACGTTGTGAACCAAACTGTCCAAACATCATGAGTAGCTGAAAGCATAGTTAAATTTAAATGTTAACAGGAAAGGAAGGAAACACAGCCGGAAGTCTTGGGGTGACTGGGGTCAGAGGATTCATGTGATCTCATGAAAGATTTTAATCACTATATTGACTTTTTGTCTCACACATAGAAATATGTCAATCAGTGTACCTGATATGGATTTTTAGAAGATGGCGCTGATGTTAGTTGATGTTTGTTAGTGCTATGAGCAGGGTTGCGACACGCCCCCGAACGGAACGTGTCACCGCTGTAACCCAAACGTTAAAAGGAAAACCCAGAGCTGACATGTAAACACAGGCGAGTGAAGGGCAGCCATGCTCACCACCGTCGCCGCTCCGGTCCTGGACCGTTGCGGGGACCCCTCCTCTCAGTGATCCGGAGGAGGCGATCTATGAGCCGCCAGTCCAGTCTTGGTAGACATTGTTCATTTGTTTGTGGTGCGTCGCGTCGGGTAATAAAAGTGCAAACCAGACGCAAATCCGTGGGTGGTACACGCGTTCAAAGGTCAAATTTGAACAGAAATATACAGTATATGTAACAGTCGTGCGGTGCAATGACGTTTTCTACCTTGCGGTCCACCAGGTGTTCCAATTAATCCACCTGTCCTCGCTCCCGCCCCACTTATAGGCCGGAAGTGACACGACGCCATGGAAGCACTGGGACTTGTAGTTCCACAGCACATAACAACCAATAAACAAAGCTGCATGATTAGCGTCAGCTCTGCCCCGCCCATAGAGAAGAAGGGGAAAGAAAGAACCCAAAACGAGCTCGTAACGGTTAGTAAACGAGCCAGACTGTCAGCAGGAACAGGTGCCGATTTGCTGTATTGCATTTGGGGAATTTTAGTCTGTAAACATTGATGGAAGAGGAGGTTCCAGAGTCCAAATAATGGAGAGCACACAGTCTTCCCCCTCAGGCCTGACATGACCAAACCATTAGTATTGATTCCCTCACTCCTCTTAAGTGCAAGCTGTGCACTCATGTTCCTACTCACACACACACACACACACACAAGCACTTTGTATTTACTCATGGTGAACATGGTGGTGCTGTGGAGGGGTATCGTCGTGATGTGAGGTGGGTGAAAGAGGAAGACACACAAATAACTTATTTGCTTCAATACAAAATAATTTTCCAAATTTTCTTTTTAGCAGACTCTGCTATTTCTGTTTATTTTTTGCTGTTGTAGTCACATTAAATGGCCAAATTGTTTGTGTTCTGTTTATATTCGGTACCTTACAGTGATGATGTCATTTTAGTGATTGCAGTGAAACCTCAGTGGAACTTTAGCTTCAATTAAGCATTTACTGAATTAATGTGACAATATTGATCTTTGCTTGTATCAAACAAAAGCATTGAATCGTGTGTGATAATTATTCAACACAATACCTCACAGCAGAAACGCATCATATAGCAGCATTATTTCCAGTGGGGTCATTAATAATTACTGTTAATGGAGAGACATCACTGAGTTCAACGTGGGGCTGCACCGCTGTTTTTTTGTAACATTATACTGCATAAATGTTTTTATTGTAGCTGCTGGTAATCAATATTTTGTTCTTTCATTCAGTATGTTTAACAGTGGCCATTCTCAAATCCAAAATCCAGTTTGTAAGCCAGGAATAATGGAACTGGAGTAAAAGTTTGTGAATCCAACCTCTCGACGTTCCCGTCTGCTCAGGACTTTGCAGTGTCCACTGTTCCGGTTTGTGGCGGAGCTCGACTGAAAAACATCTGCTCCATGGGAGGCCCAGACACCATTGTTATCAGCAAAAGCGACGGGGCCAAGAAGACACTGCGTGTGAGTGTGTGCATGTGGTGCCTCTACAATGATTGAGGAAGGTGTACTTAATGTTTACATCTGTTCTAAATTTGGTATGACTGTGAACGGAATGGAAACTCGCAAGCAAAATCTCAAATTGTGTTTCTTATTTGACAAAGAACTTCTCCTCCCACTAGCTGCTTTACGATCCTCTCTGACTAAATGTGAACTGCACACACCCTGTAACTCTAAATGTCATACTGATGTGAGTGTTGTCTGTGTATGGAATGGGAGCGGTGCACAAAAATATTTTGCGTATGTCTCCAGATGATGGAACAGCTGACTGATCACCACTATGAAGTGCTCACTGTTCCAGAAGATTTGGCAGCCAGCTGCATCTACATCCGAGGCCAGTCTAAACGGGACTACCTGCTGCACCGTCCTGCTGAGGAATGTCCTGACAGCATCTCTGTGAGTACAGAAGACTTCAATAATAATAGCAACATAATTTTAGTTTAACCTAAACCCTCTGCATTATTTTCAAAACATTAAAAACTGGCACTTTTTTAGCTTAACCAATCATTTCACTGAGCTTGACAAGTCACAACTAAGTGGATAGTATTATCTCTTGATCAAACTACATATATGATGCATAGACTTCAACAACTAATCAGGAGGTTTTATGTCAAAGGATAAAAGCTGTGTTACTCAGACTCTGGTTTCAGTTCATTTCCTATTTAGGCTCTAAAAGCTGAACAGTCCGACCCCTTTGGAACATTTTTTCCATGAACCATGTAAAATACAAAACTGTGAGAAAGTATAAGAGAAAATATAAAAGGATGGTGTCTGATATAGTCAAACCTCAGTTCTTTGCCATGATGATCAAGTGGTGATTGACCATGTAAGACAAACTTTACCATATTATATCACTAGAAAATCACTTCTTTTAACATCTGCTCATGTGTCCAGTATATTCTTTGCCAATAAGGAGTGTCTGGATGACTAACTCACTTCCTCTCTGCAGGCCTTCCAGAAGCTGCAGGACTACACCCTGCTGCCCACAGCCTGCAGCGAGGCCTCAAAGCTGGGAGCATCCCTCTCCTCACTCTGCCTCCTCATTAACAGAAAGCACACATATTACTGAACACCCAAAACTAAAGTCTTCATATATTCCCAGAGGCAAGGAATAATACATCAATTAAATTCTTTAAGGGCAAATTTAACAATTTTAAGTAGTTTAACGTATGTGGGCTGTTTTTTACTTAATGAAGCAGTGGATACTTAGCATAGCTGCCCCCTCTGCTGATGGAACAGTGCAACACGCTGGCTTCTGAACAAAAGTCAAACTATTCGCGACACCACTGAATGCGTTTGTAGTTTCTCACTGTTCTTACATGTGACCACTAGAGCTAATATAGCAAATACCTTTCCACTAAGAGACTGGGCCAATTAAGATAACTGAAAATGTAGGTACCCAAACTTCTGTCTGCATAGTTAAATACAGCAAGGAGCATCAGCCATGGTACCTAAATCGTGTAAGTGTTCTGTTACTGAATGTCTACATTACATGACTGCTCAGTATAGAAATGTAGTTTGGTTCATTTTCCCCACTCAGTGCGTTTTAACTTGTTTGTATGTACTAATACCAATAAAGGTAAACTGACAACTATAAAACAGCAAAAATCACTCAAGAAATCAGACTTTATATTTATTTTCATGTTAACAAGCATTTAACGGTTGGACTTGGCAACTCTCTCCAACTCGTCCTTCTTCTTGATGGCGTAGGAGTTAGATGATCCCTGAATGGAAAGAAAGTACGAACGTTAAAACACTGACAAAAGGAAATATGGTGCTCAATACAAGTTTGATTTCAAATCTGGTCCATCGCTATGTAATGTGCATTAGGACCGCAATCATGATAGCATCTGTATGACATCTGGATTTTAGTATGTTACCTTGGCTGCGTTGATCAGCTCATCAGCCAGGCACTCGGCAATGGTCTTGATGTTCCTGAAAGCAGCTTCTCTTGCTCCTGTGCACAGCAGCCAGATGGCCTAAAGACAAGACGGGAAATTTAATGAGTTGGACAAAGTGACAAAGCGTTGGTGAAATGCACTGGCGTCAGCAGTACGATGTCTCTGAGTTGGTGATTGACTGGGCCACAACAGGCTACAGCCAACGAATAAGCAAAGAAATTTCCTCTACGAGTGCTCTAGCACATCAAGACAACGGGCAGTGTCCAGACGTGACTCTAGCCTCGATCAATCAAATCAAATCAATACAGTACACAGTAAAATCAACAATTATAGAAACTATACTGATTTAAATGGCTGGAATAAATAGTGAAAGTTGCTAACATTTCCACCTGAAGCCTGATACACGTTTTCTGACCTTTGCTCTATGGTAGAATGATTTTAGTTGTAATGCTACCTTTAAAAATAATGAAGGTAAATGTTACCTGGTTGACTCTGCGGAGGGGTGACACATCGACAGCCTGCCTCCTGACTGTGCCGGCACGTCCAATACGGGTGGAGTCCTCACGGGGTCCACTGTTGATGATGGCATTGACCAAGACCTGGAGGGGATTCTGTGGACAAATTGGGAATGGCATCAAAAATTCTGATAAAAAAATTGAGCGATAACTCAATATGTGTCTCCTAATAAATTCTCATTTTGTTATTTTATTGAACTACTCTACCAGACCTGGAGTATAAATCCAGGCCATACTAAGTGTTATTAGACCAGTCAATACGAAGTGTCAATGTGTCACAAGACACAATGACCGATGTCACGTGGGTCTGCCTAAGACAGAGCATAGTCCACAAATTAATTCAATGAAACAAGCTTTTTCCATGATCCAAGTACCTCGCCAGTCAGCAGGTGGATGATCTCAAAGGCGTGTTTAACAATGCGCACAGTCATCAGCTTCTTGCCATTGTTGCGGCCGTGCATCATCATGGAATTGGTCAAACGCTCCACGATGGGGCACTGGGCCTTGCGGAAACGTTTAGCGGCATAACGTCCCCCTGAGTGTGGCAGGTACTTAGCGTACTTCTCTTTCACAGCAATATAATCCTGTGGTAAAGACAGGGAAATTTATTAACTACATCAAATTCATAATATTACCAAGAGGATTTGTGAAAGCATACATAAAGAACAAATGTGTCTGAGTTGGTGGTTGACTGGGCCACGGCAAGACTACAGCCAACGAATAAGCAAAGACGTCTTTTCCTCTACGAGCACTCTAGCACACCAGCACAACGGAGCAATGTCCAGGCGTGACTCTAGCCTCGTTTTACAACATGAAAACGCATAGAATTTAATAGAACTTGATTCCTACCTGGAGGGAGATGTCATTGATCTGGACATCATCAGTGCTCCACTTCCCAAAGAGCTTGATCTCTGGGGTCTCAGCCACTGCTGGGGCAGTCTCCCACTCAGTCACTGTGGATAAATAGTCAGTGTAAGATCTCTCAAAAAAAAAATCAAAACATTTGCAGAAATCTAGATATGACTAACATCTCAAATAAGGAATACTTTTCCCAACTACTACGTTACATTTCATAAGTCGTGGTACAAAGTTACTTGCTGCGCCGTCTGACCATCAGACTATGTGGTATTGGCAATTATGGGGAGACGTTCTTAAAAATCTGCTACAAATTACTTAAAAAAAAATGCCTTGAAAATGGTGTGTCAGAGTTCATATCAAAACTCACTAAAACTTCGGGAACTGACACTAACTACTTCATATGCTAACCAACTCAGAATTTACGGGTTTTGTTAGGGTGACAAAGTTTCATCTCCAAAAACACACAATCATTTCCATATGTCAATAATCTGTATTTGTACATACACAGAGCAACAATGTATATTTTTTAGAACCATTTTTAAACAGGGCCTGACTCGAAGCCTGCTTGCTAAGCCAGCTTCGGGCACACTAGCCGATGTGCTAACAAACCTGTACGTAGCGACACTTCACCGCTACCTATAACAAGAAAATTTGAGCGGTGAAAAATGCGAGAATATCAATAATGTGGGAGCGACGTTTAAATTCATAGATAACTGCTTATAGAAATGTGAACATCCCTGGTCCACATGCCGCATCCACATGTGCTACATAGTAGCCACATGCTAAAGCTCTGCGCCTGTTGTATTCGGCGAAAACACTTAAGGACAATATAAGCACATTCCAGATAAACTGGTACGATTTCGCCTCATTTTTCGAACAACGGGAATGGTTTCCGCGGATATTTATCCGACACTTGTACTTTTCATGACGTGTAGGGTGCGAAAAGGACAAATTTGTCACTCACTTGTGTCTGCCGTTCTGCACCACACTTCTCAGAGACGGAAAAGGGCCTTCACGGGGCGCCGCGTGCTGATATCCGGCACACTGAGCCGCTTTTTCCGGTGCGCAGTGCATTTTGGGACTTGTAGTATATTAAACAAAAGACATAGCTAGAGCTGAAGCAGGTTTTACACACTTTATGTAGACAATGACATCAACAATAACATAATATGGTAATGAGAAAATAATTTATTATAATTAGGATTCCTACTTATAATTGTAAGCAAACTGTGGTGGAAGTGGTTTCCAATTACAATATTAATTATCCACAATAAATTGATCAGTTTGTGAGGTGTCTCATTTTAAAGGGTATTTCCACTGAAAAACATGCATTCAAATCAGCCATTGAAAATTTTATTTTATTGGGCAATTAACATATGACACCTTTCCATTGACAGACTATATAATGAGTAGAAACTGTAGTGTGCATTGCAAAATAGTAGACGCTTTTACATTTAAAAAAGTCCATATCCGCGGTTTCTAACTGCACTGGAAGAAAGGACACAGTACACAGTAGGATATCCCTTAAACCCAAAATTTCTGGAACTATATCAGTTCATTTGTACAGGCATACATTTAACAATGGTTGACAATAATATTAATATAATACTAAGAATTCTACAGCTCTAAAAGTTAAAACAGAATTTTTCATCCCTTATCTGGCCAAACTGCCATCCATTTTGTGCAAGTTATAGCTCACTTTTTCTCATGTTAACTCACTTCTTGTTTTTTCACGTAATACATATTACCGTTCTTCTACGTAAAACAAATATAATACAACAGGCAATCATAAATATCTAACATATTGCAGTTCACAGAAATATTTTGTTTTCTGACAAACAAAAAGGTCTTTCAAATGCCTGAGGTATCTAAATGTAATGGGAGGTAAAGACTGCCTCATACAATAGTCTGGTGGACAGGTACACACCTATATATAACACTGCCACATTCTGGCCATTGTACAGTGCCCTCCCTCCTTCATTGTGTTAGCACCATCACTAAAGGCAGTGTGTCATAGCACTTCGGTATGAAAAATTAAACACTGAAGCATGGAGGGAAATAGTCTAAATTTAAGGCTTATTCTATCACAGAGACTGCTAACAATAATAAACATGATATCGTCAAGATGTCAACACATAAAAGTTTGTGGTTTAAAAAACCCAAAAAAACACTAAACACAAAACTAAAAATATACAAATCACTGCTTTGACAAGATGAGCCTGGCAGTGTGGCAGTGCATGCAGACAAAATGACAAAATGTCACTCAGGCACTGTTGTGTTGTGTGGTACTTTCTGAGGTATGTGTGACCGAACACACACAAAAATAAATTATGGTACAAACTATTTCATTTTCATCCAAATGTTACAGACTGATATAGCAGATGAGCCATTGAATCATACGTATATACATATTCAATCAGCCATTCTTACTTGATTAAAGCTTAGATGCTGAGCAAAAAGTTAGACTTCTCCAACAGCATGACCACTATCTAAAGAAATACTAATCTTAATCTTAGTTTAAGAAACTATGATGAAAATTATTTTAACATGGTAACACTGTTAGACTAAAACACCACAATGTAGGCAGATCATTAAAGAACAGAAAGGTTTTAAGTTGGGCAGCATGTTTTTTTTCAGGGGGGAAAATGAACTTATTTCACTGCAAGGCTTGCACATAGTGTGTATCTGTGTGTGGGTGCGTGTGTGTGTTATCTTCAGATTTTGCTATGCCAGCCATTTCTCCATACAGGTGTGAAACACAGTCTCATTTGAATGCCACTTGACGTGCTCGACACCAGGAACAGAGCACAGGATCAGGTCCCCGCGCGCTGCCATTGTCTTCAGGCCGAAAATATCTCTTAAGTAGACCTGGAACAAAGGTAGGGACATGTAGGTGCAAATGTAAATATAGCAAAAATAAATGCAGTAAGGAAAACAAAGTATATTAATGCAACCTCACGATAATGGAGTGCGTGTCGTCTGGTTTCGACTTACATCTTGATGCTGCATCTCAATTACGGTTTCATTATCATCGTAAAATCCAAACTGACTGCAAAGGAAGATAAACAAGACGGTATTAGGGATCACAGACAGGAATGTGCAACAAGACAAGAAAGTCTGGGTGCAAGTACAACAACAGAAAAATAAAACTGTTCTTATCTTGCAGCACAAATGTGCATAAATTTAAGTGCAAAATAAAGCGCTCAGCTGGTTGATCAAGACTGGAATGTAAACAACTATTGAGTTTTGTCTATCACCTGTGCTGTCAGAGATCGTGCATAATATTTTGTGAAATAAACACCCTATGTATCAACAATTTCATGCAACGGTTTTTTAAAGTACCCGTGTGTCAATCCAGTTGGAATGTATACCGCAAAAAATGAGAGCGTTGGGGTTTATAGGGAGGCACAATATCTCTGACGACAATTAAGATTAAATTCATCCCATAAGAAGGATTATTAGATGATGATAATGGTCTTGAGAAAACCAACAGAACAGAACGGCATACGACCAAGTCACCTCGACTGCCACGGTGTGATGACGCCATCGTC
>OMNV01001038.1:24904-69424 GCA_900303265.1 Brotula barbata | reverse complement strand
GGGTCCACCAATCAACACCAGCTTTTTGATCTTGAGGAAGTTCTTCTTCCACTCTGAGAACACAAGACAAAGCACACTGGATTCAGATGGAAATTAGAGATCCACTTTTTCTAATACAGACAAAATGCAAATCACATTTTATGATCAGAAACTACTTTTATTCATTATTTTACTTCGTAATCTCACACACAAACACAAACAAAATGATGCTGATGCATTATTGGATGAGTTTTACCAAAAGGAATTTGCTGACCTGTTGAATTTGGATTCGGTCTCTCACTATTGAGCAGAGCCAAATAATCGCTGCTGTTCACGTACAAGTCTCTGTGGTGAGGGTCTGTGGGAGGATGGACAGAGAAACAACGAACACGTCAAAACATTTGTTCATCACGCATCTTGATAGGTGAGTCATCCTCACCTAAGTGCACAGTACACGTCAGAAACTTGTTGCCCTGTGCACATTTAAGGACTCAATGTTCAACGTTACTGTGTGCATATCACACATTTCCTCAAAGATTAGGTGGGTCAATTACAAGATCATTTTCCTTCAGGACTGAAATTATGTTCTGGCACAAACTCATACACACGGATAAACCTGAGATTTCATTCTTGGCAACAACTAACACAGACGGGCTTGCAGCCGTTTTTGAACTCATTTGCACAGAAGACGTGGGCTACAGGGGTTTCCATTCTGTGGAGAGAGGAGGAGATCAAAGCCTATTTTTTTATTTCGGCATTCAGCTTTCATGTCGCAGTATTCATGCCTTTGTTTAGAAAGATCGACCCAGTGAAAACCTGGGAGAGAATATGTGAAAATAAAGAGGCAGTTAATGCAACTAAAACGTGTCGTGCATGTGTATGCTTCAGAAGTAGAGAGGCGACAACCTGTGTTAACCACTTAACCACTCTGAGATCATCACCAACGGACACATCTTCAATGATACTAGTTTTATTTTTAATTCTGGCCAAATCCGTATAAATGGTGGAGAAATCTAAGGAAAAGAATATAATAAATTAAAACGTTACTATTATAGACTTTTTGTTTTTCTAAAGAAAATCTGCGGCTTTCTACAATGTCAAACAATGTGTTACTAGAGTTTAAGTCATTACTAAAAATAACTCAGGGCCACAACTATCAATGCAAAAGAGATAAGTCAGTTGTGAGTGTCCACAAAACAAATATCATGCGACCACACATTCTAAGTAATGATCATCATGTTTATTCATACTGGATGTCCCCTTTTCCTTTTCTCCTCTTCCTCCTCCACACACAAAGATAAAGATGATGTTCTCAAGGGAATCTGGTGTCGTGCTGGAGGCACACCTTGAGACATAGTGGGCTAGATTGGAAACAATGGTTGAGTCTGAGTTGGAACAAGTCTCACAAGTGTGCACACTAGAAGAGTAACAATGTAAAAGTACGACGAGTCTGCAAAGATCTGGGGCTCTTTTGTTACAAACTTACAAATAGAAGGGCAACAGGAGTCTGTCTTGCACAGTGTGCCAGGATTACGTCACTAAAAACGGTTTCATACTGTACTACAAAATATCACTTTAAAAAAAAAAAGTTATTTGTACAAAACATTAACATAACTGAATAAATTCCCCCATTTTCTGCCAGCGGTGTGAGTTAAATCTGACGTCCTTTTTCTTCACTCACCATTCCAGTAGTTGCAGATGGAGATCCTCTGACCTATGAAAGTGTAGCAGAGGTGGTAGAGGTTGGACTTCACAAACTGAGGAAAGAGGTACTTCAAGTAGTCTGTGTCTGAGAGGAAACAAGTGATGAAGAGCAGGATCAGTATCGAGCCGAGGAGAGCAAACGGACAAGAGATAAGATTACATACAGCACACCAATTTATTGTAACTTGTTACAGGTGTCGGTGAAGATTCTCATTCATCCAGGTCGTGGTTATCCAAGAAGGGTTGAATTAAGGACAGCTGGACTTGATAGACGATACTTGAAGACATTTCACCTTTCATCCAAGAGGCTTCTTCAGTTCTAACTGACTGGAGGGGAGTCCCAGGTCTTTAAGCTCAGCGGGACCTTGGTCTGGGTCGTCGATATTACTTGGCTCATTAGCACTCCTGGTACCCTTTGTTGAGAGTCGTTGGAGTGATCAGAGCTCCTGGGGTCACAGGAGTACAGGTGTTAAGTCTCCTGGGAAGGGATGAAAGAACAGCATTGTGGGTGGGTGATAGATGGTGTCTCAGTCTTCCCCCTCTGTTAAGGGATGTTTTTTCCACAGTCACATGGATGGTCTCCCTTACTCCACTTTCAAACCATCTATCTTCCCTGTCCAAAATGTGTAAGTGTTGTCCTCAAAGGAGTGTCCCTTATCTTTCAGATGTAGATACACGGCTGAGTGTTGGCCTGAGGCGTTGGCTCTCTTATGTTAGGTCATGCGTTAGTTCTCCATATTCCTCACTGCATTGGACTGCACACACTCAATTGCTTTTCTCGTGTTTTGGCTGTGCCGTCTTTTGGGGGAACCAGTTTCTGTCGTGGTGTGTTGCTGGGTTTGAAGAACACGGGGATGCTGTGTTTCTTGAAGATCCTCCTGAGTTTCTCCGATACTCCAGACACATATGAAAGGACGATGTTGTTTTTTTGTCCTTCTTTTCTTCACCACTGACAAGAGTTGTTCTTCTTCCTGGATCTTGTGGCTGTTGTGTTGTGTATCCGCAAACTTTGAGTGCATTTTTCCGGTGTCTGTACTCCTTCTCTTGGACCCGGGCACCTGTTGGAATATTGTCTGCTTTGTGTTGCAGGGTCCTGATAACTCCAAGCTTGTCTTCCAGTGGGTGGTGAGAGTCAAAGAGTAGGTACTGGTCTGTGTGTGTAAGTTTTCTGTATATTACACAGTGGAGGCTGTGGCTTGGTGCTGTTCCTCTGAAGGATCTCAGGGCCCTGTTCTACACTTTTTCCACGTAGAGGTTGGCCACGATGGGACAGACCGGTGAGCCCATCGCACAGCATGCTTCTGTTTGTAGAACTTGTTATTATGCTGAAAATAGGTAGTGTTCAGGCAGAGGTCTCTAAATCTGGTCTGGGTTAAGGTTGGTTCTGTTCAGAGTGTTGTCTTGTAGAAGTCGTTTCCTTATGGTTACAGGTGATCATGTGTTTTTATAGCTTTTTTTTTTTGTTTTTACTATCCAAACAAATGCACTTAGAGTGATATTTATTGTCACATACCAGGCCATATTAGGAACGGCTTTAGAGATGAACTCACCTCCATACTGCCCTGCCTGAGGTGAAGACAAAGAGATGAAGGTGTGGACATTGTGGTCAGGCAAAGTGGAGAGGATCCCTCTGCAAATCAGACCACCTGTGACAAAGACAACAATGACATCTTTGAGTTTTTCTTTGAGTCTGAGACATACAGATAATCTGTGCTCTGAGTGATGTCATATTCATATTGTGATGTTACAACTGCATTAGCAGGGAAATGCACTGTAAATACAAGTTATGTACTTCAGTTAGGTTTTAAAGCATCATGTGAGGCCAAATGAGAAGAAATAAACCTGAAATGTAGCTGCTGATGTGTGCACTTTGCCCCACACTGTACATCTATAAATGTTGGTTCATAAAAAAAAAAACAAGAAAAACAAACTGCTAAAATTTTAGAAGTCTCTACTGAATGGGAATTTTCAACATATTATAAATGTATTGTAAAAGAACTGTATAAAGCGATAATAATAAAAGTTTGGTAAAAGTTGTTTTGTTTTTTGCAGGTAATAAGAGTGTAATGTCTCTCAGGCACACAAAAACATACAGACCTTGAGAATAGCAAATAAAGTGAACACCATCTGCTGCATTTTGCATTATGGGGTAAATAGCTTCCTTGAAGCCTTCAACCTGCTTCCACATCGGCTGCAGGCTGGAACTTCTGTCAAACAAATCGATGACTGACACATTGGTTCCAGGAAACGACTGCAAGATAGAGCGAAGAGACGTCAAAACTCATTAAGCATGGTATTTGAAAGTGAAATTGAGCTTCTGTGTGAAATGTGAAATGACTTCAACAATAATCGACACAGTGAACTCCATATTAAATCAATGACTGTGTTTTCAGGTATCTTTAACAAATAGTTCATAGGGATATGCTTTAAATAGTAATGATTCGGTGGAATGATGCTTGCGGACAGAATATCCACTTTCAATCTTAGACAGCAGAGGATAACGAGAGGAACTTCATAGCTGACTACATGCACTACACCAACTAAGCCTAAAGTCCCCATAAAACGTCCCCTTCCAAACCACATTTGAAAAATCAGCACACGTGGCTGGATTAACCTGAGTGGGGGGGCTGCAGCAAAAATGAACTGTGGTCCCTGTATTGTCCCAATTCCTCTCAGGTCCCGTGCATCGTGCATGGTCCTGTTGCTTTCAGGTATGAAGCTTAATTATTCGAGTTCCAAAACCTAGACAGTATTCCTACGCTAGGACACCAACTGGCTGGCTGAGGTCTGCTGATTATGTCCATGTCAACAAACAGTAATGTACCAAAAATCAATTAAAATCTCAAAATCGTTTTAACACTGTTAAAATGGGGTTTTGAGATTATATAATCCCTAAGGACTCATGTAAAGGCACTTATCATTTGATCTGATCTTATAGAAAAGAGGTGTGAGCTGTGACACCATTTCCTGCTTTGCTGGTTTTACAGCCTTTCAAAAACCACCATTGTCTGCGGCTGTTGCAAAGGTTCTGACTAACCTCCAAACCATCCTGCAGAACATTGTAGTACAGAAAACAGAAGCAGTGTGTGAGTTTGTAGAAAAATGTATCTGACAACAGCAACAGAAAATAGAAAATGAAATAAGATTATTGACTGTACCAACCTGAGGACTGACACATTGATATAGTTAATTTTACAGTTTATTGCACGGTGCTTAGTGTGTGTGGTGTGATATACTCTAGGCCTGCAGCATGTAAAGTACACAGTGTTCTTGGCTTTTTTTTTCCGCTTACCTCGTTGATGAAGCGCAGTAAATTTATAAAATCCCCAGAGCTGTCGAACAGTCCGTGCACGATGACCACCGGCCTGTAACCGACCACTGCAGCCCACAGACACGCACCGAGCAGCGGACACAGCAGCCAGGTGGCACCGCTCCTCCCCCTTCGACTTGAGGCGGCAGAATGGCAACCCTTCATGCTAGCTCAAATTAAAAGAAGGCGCTAAGTAAAAACGTTAAGAACTGCACACTCCAAAAAGCCACCGGGTAAAATAACAACTTTAAAAACAAATTTGCTGCTGTTTTCTAATGTGCTCTCATCCTCCTCTCCATGTTTCTCCGCGCACTCGGCTCGCCACGGTGCCTCTGACGTTGGTGTCGGAATGAATACAAACAAACAGCAGCTGAACCTTTATAAGGTAGTTCCGGTTGGACGCAACAAATTGAGACGAACGTGGTCAACGTCACTTCTGGTTTCCACTGCTTCGCAAATTAAAAGCCCGAAAACGGACGAAGAACTAAAAGGTGTTGATAAATCAAAAATATTTGTTATTATTGTGCACCCTGTCCAATTTATATACGTGTGTCAGTGCGTCACAAAGTTGTGGATTGAATTTCCCTGTTGTTGTCCCTGACCAAGACAAAGGTAGATCTGGAGTTGGTCCCCGGGCACTGTTGTGTGTGTGTGTGTGTGCTTGCATGTGCATGTGTTGTTGGCTGCCCACTGCTCCTCATGCGAGGATGGGTCAAAGTGCAGAAAATTATTTTCTCCAAGGGGATCAATAAAGTAACCTTCTTCTTCTTCTTCAGTTTTGGACTCTACTGGAGTATGTGGATGTAATCTTCAGTGAGTCAACAGTAAATCTATAAATAACTAATAATCACAATTCCACTAATTTCGTTGTTTAATATACTGTTTCTATTAATTAATAGTAACAATTAGAATAGAATTAGAACAATAATTAGAATTCAGTTATTATTATTTATTAAATGCACATGTGCTTGGAAAGTTAGTTGTTGAACAATGATCTTGGGAAACTATTTAAGATAATTTCATGCATCAGTTGAATTGACACATTTAAGGAGTTAACCCCATGTAAATTAGCGATATTTGACTCAGAATCATGTAGAATGGTTCACTCTATATCTTATAGTTTACTCATTTCTGTGAGGAAGCAAGCAGCCTAAACCATGGAAATTAAACGACATATTTGTGATTCACCTTGACTAGTCACTGCTAGACGACACATTGTCACACACAGAAACGGGGAATCCTGATAACACACTTTATTAACCATCCCTGTGAGTGAATACAGAACATAATGTCCCACGGAGTAGGGGAAAGCCACTTCATGGTCATTTCAAAGACAATAAACGGATCCTGAAGATCATGAGATTAAAGTTCAGTGGGATGAACCGAATATACAAAAGCACCAGTTGCTTCTCTGAAGCTTTCCCAACAATAAGCAGCTTGCAGGCATTTAGTCCTTTAGAAAGACAAACTAGTATGTACAAAAGCTTCTATAAACATCAGTCGATTCCAAAGACATTGACAACACACACATCTGATATTTGCTGGTAGCCTGCCGGTCATCGCAAGGCTACAAAAGGAGTGTAATCGCTTTCTGTGTCTGCTTATAGTGTCAGGTGAGTTTAAATTTACTTTCGCTCTCGCCTCGATGAAGTCATTAAGGATGTCTTCAAGTGCATCCACTGTAACAACCATAGTGAAACTAGCTTGCTTAGCTCATGGTACAATACAGAAAAGGAAAGAAAGTCATCCAATAAATGACAGCAACTGAACGCCAGTGATGGAGTCATTATCACTGCTGTCACAGTTTTAGTGGAGCAATACAGGCCGGCATGCGTGAAGACACTTCCACAGCAAAAATAAGTGCCAAGACAGCAGTATAATGCTGCTGTAAGAAAAAAAATGTTTTTCTGCTTTAGCCGAGTGGGACTATCTGTACAAGCAGCTCTACACAGTAGGCTGTAGTAGTTTCTGGAGATCACAAAGGGTGTTTTGGAGGGTGAGGGCCAGTGTTTGGGCATGGGTCTCCTCGCAGCAGTTGAAGGCCGTAATGGAAAAGTGGACGTGGTCTGCCTGGGGGTTGTAACAAATGGCGTATCCGTCAGGAACAAGGGGCCCGAAACACATCACGCTGTCTGTATTCGAAGGCACCTAGAGGAGCCGAGAAAAGCAAACTGTTGTAGATAACACTTACAAATCATCAATACCTTCGTTCAGTACTTCCCAAAACTGAGTTTGACGTTTCCTTCAAGTTCGCAAGGAAAACCCAGTGGATCCCAAGAAAAATAGCAAACAGATGCTAGTAATACAAAAAACAACACATTTTTGTTATTTCATTACATAAAAATAGATGCGGATGATTGTTGTGATGTCAGTTTTCACCCTCTATTCTTACACAAGATGTATTTTTAGTTTAATTCATAAGAATGAAAAACAATATTATAAAAATGTGATGCATAAATTGGATTTATCTCACAAGCATGTGTAATAAAAACAGAATAGCGTGTGAGTTATAAAACCATGGAAATAACAAATGTTCATGGAACACATGATGTGATACAATAATACCAAAAGGTCAGTTCATGGTAGGAAGAGTGAATAATAGAAAGGAGAACAGGTTTACATGAGGTCGTAAATGTGACTGTCACAGAACATTACCTACGTGTGAAACATGACAGTAGACACAAACTTCCCCTCATATACAGTAGTCACACCATTACCATGTTATTTCACATGAAAACAATTTCCCAAATAAGTTTAAAAAGCAGACACCTCTAACCGGCAGAGGCACACAGAGATACACAAGCTCTCACCTGTCCTGTTCTGAGTTTCCAGTGAGTGGCCAGCCCGTAAGCCGTGTCCATAAAGATTTTGGGAATGCTCATTCCCTCCTGGATGGCCCTGTACTTGAGCCCTATCAGGTGACGGTCGATGCCATAACCTTTTATTACCTGTGCAGAAAGAGGATGAGTGACAACGAAAAAGAAACGGGACAACGACAGTTATTGATGGAGGATAAGATCAGCTGACACACATCTTCTCCTCATACCTGTTCAGTCAGAGCACTGTAGGCATCGATGGCCTCTCTTAGCATTTGGAGCTTTGCTTCGCGCTGCCGTAGCAAAAGAGAAAACACTCAGTGATTACACGCTGCTTCTTACTATATTTTCTTCACTACGAATCGATTTGAAAAAAGACAAAACGTTAACGTGTGTTTGTCACCGAAACTGATGCAGCGTCAAAAGCGAGTATGAACTTGAGCGTCTGACTTGATGGGGATCGGATGTATTCTGTCCTTCCTCCTTGAAACATCCTCTGAGACGCGATGTCACAGGCGGCACAGACCTCGTTGTGGACTCTAACAGGTGACAGGTAGGACATTTATCAGAGAAAAACAAATTGTGTGTGTGATCTGGCTGCATGTTCATAATACAGGGCAGAATAGATACAATATGCAATTATTTGGTATAAGAGATTGAGGAAAACAATGACCTGTAATAGGCCAACTGCAGAGCGACCTGGATGAAGGCGTTTGGACTCAAGTTGTGCTGCTTAGGTAGGTCCTTGCCAAACCTCTTGAAGTTGAACACGTTCACATCAAGGTCGTTGATCAGTCTGTGGGGAGTAGGAGACATTGTTTGTCGTGTATGCTGACGGAGTAAAGCACATGTCTGTCGCGGTCTCTCAAAGACCCTCTGGCTGGATTATGGGCTGCGTCCATGCTCTTCACATCTTTAAATCCTCTCAAATCAACATTAGACCCTGTAAAATTTAACGATATCGGTATAAAAATCATACAGTGGTGTAAGTGTGTTCCCCTTAGGCTGCATTAGGTATCGTAATGATTTCTCATTTTGGGAGAAGGTGATATGAAAACAAAAAAGACAAAAGTTCTATCTACACTCCTGTTGCCGTGCCTCACCTCAGGCCACATTTACTTCTACGTTGTCAAGATGTTGAAGCAAAAGCAAACATTAAACTGTGCAGTGTGGTTATTGCCCCCTTATCGGTACAGATAGCCTGCGGTGACTTTGCATTTACACTCCAGGTGGTGCGGAAACGGTTGCGCTTACATATCTAGGTTTTGCTTGGCTTGCTCGATGTCGTGCTTGATTTCTCGGTCTATGTTAAAGTAAAGCTTCTTTGGCATTGGCAGGGGGATCAGCGGTGCCCTCTTGGTTTCTGGTTTCTCGCTGCGGGAAGGAAAGTAGAAATTAAGCAATAATATGCCAAACATAACTCCAGCGTTCAAACCCAGGGTGGGAAAATATTCAATGAGCTCTGCACAGTGCAGATATGACAGCATTATTATCTCACCAGTACTCCAGAATATGATTCAGAAGCGTTGCTATGGGCGGACCTTCAGCAATAGCTTGTTCATACAGAAGGCCCCATGATCCATCCTCGCCCACCACAAACTGTTCGGCCAAGAAGAACACATGGTCATGGAGACTTTTGACCCAACACACTCACTCTCTATGTCAGCATCAGCCATCACACTGTACACAAACTTTCTTTGGTATACACAAGAATTCCTTGCTGCTCACCTGCAATGTTTTGTCAAACCAGCGGTTCCCACTGTTGGAGAACGTCCCGCCCCCATGCAGGATCTGGGCTGCCTTTCGGCTAGCATACCTGCAAATCAAAGTTCAAACAACCCTGAAAAGGTCGGATCTCCAAAAGTCATATTTATGGCTGTCAAAACTCCAGACAGGTATTTTTTTTTCTGTCACATTTTTCAGATATAAAGCAGAGAGCATAATGCTATCACACACACACACAGGATTACAACATACTTAGCAAACACCCATGTTTGGAGTATGTGACATCTGGAAAACACAAGATGAAGAAAGAATGTGCATGTGTGTGTGTGTGTGAGTATGTGCGTGTGTATACCTACTTCTCATCTGATATCCTCATGACTGGAGAGTCCAGACACAAAGTGAAAAGTCCCGTCTCTATCAGCCCCACGGATTCCTTATTTAGCTTGTCTGAGAATAAATAAAGATGTAAACAGAGTTAACAAAAAACTAACCCTCAATCGCTGCAAAGAATGAATGTTCACTGGTATCAATTCATTATTATTAATTATTTGGATGTGGACTATATGTCGGCTGACAGTTAGGCTTTGTGCAGTATATTGATTCTACATTTAACTTTATGACAACCTCACACACACAACGCACTGGAATGCTGCTGAAACAATGGTTAAATGTAAAGTAAATATAAAAAAAGACATCAGCATTGGTCTTCAAAAAATATAAAACTACAGTCCAAAACATTACATAAGACTTTTTATACAATTCTCATCGTGGGCCAAAATCCACTCCATCCTGTCTGGTACCTACTTTGGAATCCAGTAATGAGGTCCTGAATATGAAAATTCTAAAAAAATATATATTCTCCTGCACCAACAATATTGTTATCTGGGATAAATTCATGTAAGTTCTGTTGACAAAATGCAATTTTTGTGGGTGAATCCACTTCTACCTTTCAGCAGCCTGTTGTAGGCCTGTCCCCAGGTGTGGCGGTGCTCACTGGTCAGGATACCCATCGGCTCTTTGTCCGTCTTCCAGGACTGAGATCGGATCCTCTGCAGCTGACTGTGGATCTGGCTCTCTGCCATCCTGGAGCCGTCGCTGTTGTACACCTCCAACTGGAAGAACTAATTTCAAGAGAAATAAAATTTGACCAAAGGACATCAATATTGTGCTGAACTTATTATTTATGAAAAATGTTAGATTTTAGGAGAGTTTTCAAGTCAGACCATTTGCTATATAATCAGTTTAGGGCAGTTCAAAATTATAGATGCTGTAGAAGCACCAACACGGTCTAGGTGTCTTTTTGTCACTTTTTGTGTCAATAAAGTTGCAAATTTTCTAAAGTATGAAGTGAGACAACTACAGACAATACCTCCAAAACACCCAGAAAGATGCTCATGTTAAGCTATGTTCCACGTGTTTGTATTTGACATGAAAACCACTTTCGTTTTCATCCTCTCTTTAAGCCTCTAATCTTGCTGGGTGACAGGCTGCCAATATTTGAGCTACTTGTGAGTCTACAGGGGATTTGTTTAAAAATCTGGGGCCCTGTAATCAGGCAGATCAGACCCAATACAAACATCCACTAAAGTAACGCTTGGACCAAACAAATGGTGTAGATGCGACCATGAAGGATTCTTATTATGATGAGCTTTCTTTGGGAAAGTCAAGAGACAAGACTTGACACGACAGCTAAGTTGTATAACTTGTAGTTGCAACTACACAGGATTTTGAGATGCATACGATGAAAGAATGAGGACAAGCCCCACCTGGTAATTTCTAACCACAGTGATGTGTGTTGGCGACTGCCTGGAGCGGCCATGGTATGCTATGTAGTCGTGCTTCGGACCCGGGATCCTGCAGGAGGCGAAGAGGAGCGGGTAGAGCTCCATGCACAGACGGTTGCCTCTCATGAACTCTGCCGGCAGCTGCCCACTAGCAGTTAAAGAGAAAGAGAGGGTGACATTTAGAAAGTACGAAAGTCCTGAGCAAGCTGAATATAGTGTCCAGAAGAATGTGTGAAGACAAGAGAACATGCTAAATCCTGGTTTTAAGGGGACTAAGTTAAGAAATCTTACAGTTCTCTTTACTTATCAGATTACAAGTATTCTTGAGAAGGCAATTTGTTTTTTAAATATATCATTAATAGCAACATAGCCACTGTATGACATTGGACAGATGACAACATCACCAAAGTACACCATGTTCCAGAAAATGAGCGCTTTACCAGCATGACGTTTTAATTCCAGACCAAATCCAAACTTTCTGCTCGATTTCAGTTTTCTCAGAGGAGAATCAAGGGAGTTTGTGTACGTGTGTGTGAGAGAAAGAGAGAAAGACACAGGGTGTGGGGGAGGACTTTACAGAGGTACAGTCAATAAAAGCTGGAAGCAAATAAGACAAAAAGTAAAGGGAGTTGCACATGTCAGCAAAATAGTTTTTGAAACTTTTTCTTTCCCTGCTCAGCTACTTGACTTTCCAGTGCAATATCAGACAAAAGGCTCAAACAAACACCAACATTCATATCAAACTGACCTTTGACTGAGGTCGTGGGCAAAACAGATACAGGACAGAAATGGCAGCTGAGTTCGCTTGAGTGCCACAAGTGTGCTGTTGGTTTTGGCCTGGTTACTAATGTTGCTGCCGCACAAATTGAAACGCAGACTAACTTCATACACCCAAGCAGCACAGGTCCCCATGAGCCAGACTTAAAGTTAAAGAACTAAAATAATCGTCGGTGAGAGTAAGTGTCGTACTGCAGATTATTTGTCATCACTGGATCAGCAGTTTGGCAAAGGGTTGACAGCCAAATATATATACACACAACTATTATACACTACAGATCTGGGCTCTGTACCATGAATGAACATGTTGATTCATGCTTGTATGAATGTTAACATGTGTAAACACATAAGAAGGATAGAGATATTTAATGTGTATTTCTATTATGTGTTGATGTCAGACTTACTTCTTGATTTTGGCTTTGAAATCCAGGACTGCTGCGATCAGTTTGGATGCAAACCTGAATGGAAAACACACATCAGCATTAACCATCCATACATATAGCCAGATACGTGTACTTGAGTGTATCACAATAAATAGCAATTTTTCAGTAAAAATAGCCTGACAACCATGACAACTTGTTAATATTGATATTAAATTAGTAACTGATAACATAATTAATTTAAGAAGTAATACCAGTGATAAATGAGTGACAAATTATTTCTTTGCATTCATCCACGCACACACACAATCTTGCGCCTATGCCTTTGTCAAGGACAGCGGCAGGAGTGATTGGCCTTGTGTTTGTTTCTGTATATCGAGGGTGGTGTTGGTGACTGTTTGTTAAATTATAGACCAGCTTGTTGTGGCCCCTCTGCTGTGTCACACGGTGTTACTGTGTGCTGACTCACAGTAGCTGGTTTCTCCACCCGTTGTAGTCCCTCCTGGGGAGAGAGATGGCCGGGTTCGAGTGCACAGGTAGAGGCTGTCTACTCTCCAAGTAAGCCCCCTGCACCCACCAGTCTGAAATCTACACATAAAAAACAGTGACGTACACGCATGAGAATGACAATTAAGACTTAATACAGGCCAGTGGTTCTCAAACTGTTGGTCTGGACCATCTTGAAATAAAAATTTTCTGCAAAGAGTTTTTTTTAACCTGAGCAGCAGCTCAGTTTGTTCTTAATAACACACCAACACTTGCACAGCCGTGTGCTGCCTTTCCCACACTGATAATACACACCCAGTTCTTAGTGTGTTTAGCCCTCATCTCCAGTCCCTCCTGCAACTTGGGCCCCAAACCTCCACGTCTGCCGAAGTCATACACAATCCTGCGGGTGTGGCTAAGCTCATCCTGGGGCAGCAGAGGCTCCAGGGCCTTCAGGTAGCCCTGCAGCGTATGGGCCAGAGGGGGCACTGGCTGAGGGGGCACAGAGGAGTATAAACACAGCTCCAGCCTCAGCGGTACCTGGAAGAAGAGTATGGTGAGATTTGAGTAATGCAGAGGATTCTACAACTGGGTATGCTGTCCACATGTCTGTCGCCAATATGGGAGAAGGAGGCAGAGCGCTCCAAAACATGTGAAGAAAACTTTGAAATAGTCCAAATGTGTACATTTGAGGGTAACGGTTCTGATTATAATCAGGGTAGGGTTATGTCAAAGCACAAAGTACCTCAACTTACAACTATAATAGCCATATTCATCCAAAATCAGTAAACAATTCGATTCTAACATCTAGTCAAGTATATAAATGAAATAATTAGTTGATTAACAATGACACGGGTTTTTTTTGTAATGGGCCTGAAGATGGCCTCGTATGCACCAGTTTTACTGAAGTTTTCCATTCCATCTTCAAAATGGAGTATAGCATGTAGGTGTTGTTGATTGTGTTCCATCCTACCCGTGTACAGACAATTTAATAAATAAACATCGTGAATTGAGGAGATATTTGCACATTGGTCCCTAGGAACTTGTGATGATTTAGTCACTTTTTTCGACATTTAATGTGGTGCGGCAGCTGAACTTCTGAAACTGGACGCGCCCCCTGGTGGTCGGTGGACATTTCTACAAATCACGTTTTTTAACTTTTTACGTTGAAAACGGCCCAATGACTTCCGTGTATATTTAAGTGTCTCGTTGTTAGCCATTAGCAAACAGAAGTTAGCAGCAGACCTATACCTCATGCTACAAATTGTGTAGGAAAGAGTTGCTTGAGTTCAGTTTGTGTACATGCCTAAAGAACTGGCGGGGCTCCATCCGGGCCTGCCCGAGTACGAAGTGTGAAAATGTGAGACGGTGGAAATATGACCAGCTGCGTCCTTCCCGTGTAATGAAAACAACAACGCAGCCGCATGGGGGTTTACAGTAAAAATAGAAAAGTACGAACCCGAGAGAACCAGGCTCTGCAGGATTCGCGCTGAAACTTCCTCAGAATCATTCTTTCCTAGATTCTTTGACCTCAATCCAACAGGCGCTGTTGCATTTGACGTTGTTGTAGTGAGTTTCCACGGCTGCACAGTCTTCACTGGGTCAAATCACCAAGTTTAAGTGCACTCCTCCTTCCTGTCCGCTGTGCGTGTAGTTCCTAGTCCTCATGGTCAGCCAGCTGCTAAATTGAAATAATTTGGGCACGTAAAGGCCCCCGTCTACACTCTGCTGCCCTAATCCGCGTGCCTGCTACTGCTCACGTACCGAACTCAAGCCAGCACACGTGACCACGTCAAACGTCTCCGTAAACACTGTGCGCACAAGATCGGGCAATACCACATCTCACCACCGGGTGTCGCTGCTGCATCCTATAACTACTGAAAGAGTGTAGCAATACTGAAACCGATCAAAAGCGTTCATAAAACACACTTATATTCCACATTATGTATTAAAATTACTTTTATACTATTCTGACATTCATATATGAGGTATAAATGTACTAGTTATACATTGTGAAACAGATAATGTGGACATATGATGTGAGCTATTTGATTTTTAATTGCAGATATGAACAATTTATCTTCTGCACCTTAAACACTGCTTTAACAACAACAAAAACTAGATCTATTAGTACCCCTTCTACTTTTACTAACACGTTTTTCAATGAAGGTCTGTAAATTGAGAGAGTTTATGCTCAACGTGAGAAAGTTGGTGGATTTAACTACGAATGATCATAAACTAAGAAAAAGAAAAGAAAGAATAAATCAACATCATTGAGAAGTATTTATTAGATTATGTTCCCTTGAATACAGTTTTTTCAACAGTTATACAAAAAGAGGTAAGAATTTGCACAATATTTGCACAATGCACATTTTCTTTACCCAATTTAACAATTCATTTACAAACGAGAAAAGTCTTTTAACAAATGTAATAGAGCCAAAAGTCAGATAGCAGCTGTAAAGTGAATCAAAGTGAATTTAATTGTCCAGTAATCATAAGAGCAAAACAAAAACACAACAAAACAAGTTTTACTTTATCAAATACATACACGATGAATGGGCCTGCTACTGTTGCTGTCATTGCGAACAGTAAGGCTCAGTTCAACCACACAGCAGAAGACCTCCACAACCCACGTTCTCTCAAATTGCACCAAAACATCTACTAAATGGAGGTTTCAGTCAAGACAAATATATCAAATGTCTCAATAAATTGATTGTCATATTGTCTGTATGGGCAAATCCAGCAGGCACATGAGATCAGGTGACATAAATATCACCAAATTATTGTCTGTGCTGAGCCAGTGCTGACATAAAGTTATATAGAGGAAACTATCACATGTATTAACTCAAAAATGAAATTTTATATTGCATAGACAAGTGATCTTTTACAATATGTACCATATTTATACTGTACATTCATGTTTGTCACATCATTTCAATGTAAATCACACAAAAACATAATATTTCCCACAGTAAGCACAATATAATCTTTTTATCAACTGCATGAACCATCCTGTATTTCTTCTTTAACTCTCTCTCCTTATTGGAGAAATCTAAGTATTTTACACTCTAAGAATTACAAATACTAAACAAAGTATAAGAAAATTAATACAATATCATCAACAAAATATTGGTGAGCTCATCACGGGGTAATTTGGCGCATTCAATGGCTTCACCTGAGGGCGAGACTAGATGTCCATTTCTGACGTCCATTTGACAACAATCTGTCCTTCTTTCTCGCTTTTGTAAAATATATAAACTTTTGTGCAAATACTGGTCAGAAAGTGACATAAAGAAAGGATGAATAACCTTTATTTTTTTTATTCTTGTTTAATGTTGGATTTGAAACTCATTTTAATACAGTATTCAATTAGTACTGTTATAATCCAAAATTTTCCCACAGTGCCCCCTGCTGCTCACCATTTCCAACTCTCGGCCTCACCTGTGGTGCGTTAGCTTGGAGGCAGCACAGAAACAATAATGAGGAAACAGAAATGTACCATCGTAGCCTGAGTGACAGTCAAACCTGTAGACAATGTTGCAGGTCTAGAAGTCAAGGTCATTCATCCACTGCACAACTCACACGTTGTGCTTTTTAAGAAGGTGTTGACACTGACCCATTCTGAAAAGTTGGCCTGCTGTAATCCCCATTTTCTGCTCTCCCTCTCCCAGCAGCTTCTCGTGCTGGTCGTAAGGGCAGACGGCATTGGCCAGCATGGAGGTTTCTGATGGATACTCATACACCTGTTCCAGCTGGACCTCGTCAAAACACACCTTCGCCTGAGGATGGGAGGAGAGAGATGCCGATGACTCGTTGACAAAGAATATGCACACGCACACATGCGCACACACACCCTAGAATGCTAATCTGAGCCTGTGGTTGGCGTCTTCTCCATATTGGCCACAGAAGCTCACGTGTATATTAATAATTAGATATCAGAATTCCCCTCATTCAGATAGACCTCCTTCAATTACAACCGGCTTTAAAAATGTCACATCGTTATCAAATTGGTCGACATAATGAGCGTCCCACAAACAGGAATGGAAGAATTATCAACAAAAACAGTAAAAAAAACAAAAATGTGCCTGCTGTCAAGAGGTTATTGACATCAACAACGGAGAGGAATATCCAAGTACAAAACCACAGAAAGTAACGATAAAGAAAGTAAAAACGGCAGAAAAAGCAGAATCTGAAGTTTCGATTGTAACTTCTTAAGGACTGAAGTTTAGTTCCGTCTTTGCCTGCACTGACGGATGTTTGGATGAAGTCTGTTTACTCAAGGGTCAACAAGGTGTCCATAGAGGGACTAAATCTGAGAGAAAACAGGCTGCCGTATCGCTACAGCACATTCACAGCACGTCTGTCTACAGCAGCTCTGCTCTGAAGGATGGACATGTAGAAAAAACACGTCCTGACATAACACACACCGTGCTGCATCAGTGCCTGTCTGTGAAGGAGCACATGCAGTAACAGGCCTGTCTTAGAGAGGCTGGACCAATCACTAATCCTCCCTCCCTGAACCTGATTAACCCGGGCTAACCTAACCCAGCCGAGGGGTGAGAGACAGGATGGAAAGAAAAGAAGATCCTCACTGGATCAAATGTTTCAGTGAACGCTTTGTTTAGATTTAACACATCCCATTATTTAAATATATTTACTGTTTAAAATGAAATAAGATGATGATCTATATTTTATTACTTCAAATAGATTTTGATGTTTTCACTATGCGTGATGCTTCATGGGCTCTGTTAAGATATTTAGATTATTTTTCAGTACTGAGCCCGGCCGGTTTTCACCTTAAGATCAGACAACTTTATAATTCAGGACCACAATCTCATAAGGGTCAAGTAAAGAGTGTGTGTGTGTGTGTGTGTATGGGGGAAGAAAAGACCCACAGTGGGAGTGGGAGATAGCATCGAAACAGTGGAAGGTAAAAAGTGAATGAGAAACATAACACAGGAAATGATGAGGATAAAGAGGGGGAAGAAGAGAGCACAAGCAGGTCACCCCACTGCGGTTCAGAGGGGGAGGGAAAGAGGAGGCCTGACGTCAAACAACCTGAGAGCAGCAGGTGGTCAGAGAATCTCAAAGAGTTCACTCACTGCAGCTTTACAGTCATCTGTGCTTAGAAAAACTACACATCATGGCTCATCCTCTCCTGTTCAGTTGGACCAGTTTATTGTGAATTGTTTACCTGCCTCTCACATCGGTTATCTAATGTTTCAAATGCTCTGGAGGCCTCACCTGACACTTCCTCTGAGACGTGCGTTCAGTATTGATGTTAAAATTGGACCGCAGTTTTCTGCCTCTCGTTTGGAGGAAGTATTAAAGGAGGAAGTGAGAGTAAACACGCACAGCCTTTAATCTTCCGAGTATGAGTGTGAAACCGTCTTCTTCACCCTCCCTCTTGTCTTGAGTGACATAAATGGACTCATTGTTCCTGTGACTGTCTGTCTTTGTCTCTTTCTTTTTCCATTTCACCCACGTCAAACTTAGATTGGACAGCCGACTGTCAAAGCAACCGCACAATAAGAGATCAACGTGTCGATAGGAAAAAAAACAACAACCCTGGCTGACAAGACGCAGACAAGAAGATCCAAAGAGAGATTTTGTCTGAGAGGCAGTGAGGGCTGACTCAACAAGTCTGACATACTGAAGATGGTCTGAGGAAACATGGAAGCTGTCTGCAAGACTGTGTGATCTGCGGAGAGGACATATCTCCATCAAGTCCAACAATTATGAGTCAAACCTCCTGTCAAAGCATCAAACTTTTGATTCTTCATGTTTGGGTATAACATTATTGACAAATCTTTCACCATTAACTGTTACATCCTCGTCATCATCAGATCAATTGATGATTCATTTTTTGCATGGAGCAAGTAATGAGTGTACGTCCACCAATTTTTATTACAATAGATCCATTCATTCATAAGATGCAGCAATATTTGGTGGCAGCCAATTATAGCAGAATAGTAATGACTACAAAGAAACATGCTATGACTATTGTCTGTTAGTGGCCTAAACGTAAAAGTGCACCATCATCAGGCGAGTCACTATTAAAACAATTTAGTTCTGCTCCACTGAGCAACTTTGTTGTCCAGCGTTGCCCAAATTACATAACACAGATTCTCTTTTTCTCAAACTGGGAAATCAGGCAAAGTAAAAAGAGGAAACAGAGTTGTCATGGTATCTGTGACTCCATTAGTGGTGCCCATTTAAACACCGCCGAGGTCTTACATGCGTTTGCATTTAAGACGAGCTCGTGAGATACACAGAGAGACAGAATGCAAACAGAGGGTCACTGTCACTGCGGTTTCAGATTCAGCGTTTCTGTCTCCACTGATGCCTGCAATAATACTGTCAACTGTCTCGTGCAGCAACCCACAACGGCTGCAAACTCAATTCAAACAATAGCAAAAACCATGTGATTAAAATCTCACAATGCTCTAATGGCTGCACTGAAACACCAGAATGGCACACACAGCTAAAACGTGTGAAACCACACTGCTGTGGCGAACAAGGTAACAGAAGCAAATGGCAAAGGCGATCAGCGAAGCGCCGGTGAGGATTTTATGGCTGAGAATCAACGTGTCGTGCTTGATAAGGCTTAAACAGGCTTAGGTCAGTTTGTGTGATCGCACTTCTCAATCAAAAGGGATGTTCTCCGAGTGAAAGGGGATTCTGCTCCACGAGGAGGGACCATCCAGCTACACGGGGTCAAAAGGTCCGGCTCGGCTCCAAATATATCAATAACATTTTGCTGCCTAAAACATATCTCCGCCCACGCTGACATGAGCGTACGTTGCTAATGTTTTAGCCCTTATTTGTGTTTACACTGCATTGTTTTTACATCTTTTGCTTCAGGAGCAAAACTACATCTTTAAATTCTACTTTGTGCGTAGGAAAATGTTTGTTTTTTTTTGTTACTACTGTCAGTACTACATGCATACTGTACATACTGATGGTTATGTTAAAGCAGAACTTCGTGGCCTTTTTTGGCATGTGACAAAGCAAACACACTTGTCAGCTTTCGTGTGAGTTTTCATGTGACACTTCCCCCTCTCAAAACTTTCATTTGTTTTAAAAAAAGAAAATGTACTGAGCATTTCCACAAAACAGAAAAAAAAACCCGCAAATATATATATTTGGGGGTACCAACTTCCATATAATGAATCCAGCTTTATAATGTGTGGGTGTGTGAGTGTGAAGTATATTTTGATTCCCTCACCTTTTTGGGCCTTCCTCTCTTCTTGACCAAACAGGACTTTTCTAGATTCTGATATCCACCAATCACTTCGATTTCATCCACTGTGGGGTATTTTGTCTTCCCCGACTCTCCAGCAACAGGGGAAGTCTGGGCCTTCGTGGTCGATGGACCCGCTGGCGTGGAAGCTCTTGCTGCTTCAGCTGTCTTTGGCGTGATCGTGATGGTGGTACCTCTCTTCACCTGACCCCCGGACGCGCTTCTGATGGTGAAGCGGGTGGGAGAGGGGGTGGGAGATGGAGAGATGCTGGGAGAGTCAGCGGGAGAGAGGGAGAGCGGGGAGGAGGCCGGCGTCGGAGCCATATCCGTGGTTTTCGGGGAGTTGTCTGGCGATTGGCTCCTGGTGTATGCGGGGGTGACGGTGATAGCCCTTAACTGATTGGACTGAGCCGGTTTGAGCAGACCTAAATGAGAATAATCATTATGAAATGATAACCAGCAGCTCGGCTCTACCTTTGGTGGATCCTTCTGCTCTTTCTTCACTTCCCTGGCTCTCCATCTAGAGGGTCCTTTAGCCCCCTGCTGTCCTTTCGTCTCCTGATCCACGAGTGGGGTTACTGTTTGTGTGTAAGGACCATTTGGAGACTTTACCACTTCCTGCTCTTTGAAATGAAACTTCTCTATCTGCTGCTGAACCCCTTGGACATCTTCACTTGAAATAGCCTTGCTGTCCCCCCGTTTCCCCCCAGTCTCCTGACGGTGCGATTCCTGTTGTGTGCGGGGTACGAGAGGCTCCACCCTGAGAAGGTGCACAGTCGGGATGTCCACCACCTTCCCTCTCATTAACAAACCTGTCCTGGAGCCGACCGTTTCCAAGTTGTAAATCCGGCTCATGGCTGAGAGAGAGCTGGACTGAGGAGGAGAAGGAGAGTTAGATGGTGAGGGAGAGAGAGGCAGTTTGTATTCGTCCTCCTCTTCTGAAAACTCGTCCTCGTTCTTCTCCCTTACTTCTCCTTCTCCGTCGTTGAGCTCGGTCCAAGAGCCGCTGAGGTGTCTCAGCTGTTCCTCTGCATCTTCATCATCGGATATTTGGAGGCTGTCAGAGATCACCTCGGCGAGAGTGTAGCCGCTTGTTACTTCCTCTCCTCTGTGTGACAATGGGACAGAAACAGGATGCTGAGGGCAGGTTTTCAACATGGTGACTTCCTGTGTGACGTCAAAACCGATCGCGGATGTCTGCGCTTTGCGGCCTTCCTGTCCCTTCTCTGCTTCAACCAGCCTCTTCCTCATTTGAGCTGCAGCTTCCCATTCTGTCTGTTTTTCAGTCTCCTCCTCCTCGTAAGTGTCGCCTGCTGCAGCATCGCTCGCGTCTTCGTCCAGCGCTGCAAGTCTCAGCCTCTCCAGCTCCGTCTGCCTGATTTTTTCTCGCAGGGACTCGATGTGGTTTAAAGGCTTTCCAACTCTCCAGCTGACGCCTCTCCCAAAGCCTTCCCCTTCTTCCCAACCTTCATCACTTTGACCGTTCCCCTTTTTACTCTCTGATGGCTCCTCTGCCACATAAAACACCGTCCTAGGGATTTGAATCTCTAGGGGACCTGGAAGACTTGCATTAGGTGCAGTGGCTTTTGGGGACTGGGGTGCATCATAAATGAGGTTTTCTGAGAGATCGTTGCAAATGTGTTTGTCTCCTGTGCTCTCCTTGGTTATCTGGTAGGCCGGCTCTCCTCTAACAGCTGCTCCTCCCATTCTTTCTATCTTACTGAGCAGATCTTGCGTGTGTTGGGACAGTACTAAAGGTGTTTGGTAAGGTGCTTCTGGTTCTGCTCCCGTCCCTTCACGGCCGTCTCTGATTCTTTCTGCTGCTGTACAGAGTAGACTAAAGCACTGTGTGAAAGCTGAGTCATGTCTGTAGTCACTCTCTGGACCACATGACTCCTCCGTCGCCGCCTTAGGTTCCTCTGTGGCTTTGCTGTCAGGTTGCTCTTCTCTCCGCGCTTCAGACGTCTCTTTCTTGCTACAAAGCGACTCTTTCTCTGTCTCCCTTTCCAAGCTATTCTGTCCGTCTTCTGTCGGTACGTTCCCATCTCTTGCTTTCCCGTCCTGTCTGATGGGAACTCTCCTCGCAAATCCAACTCCCTCTGTGTTTTTAACGGACGCCACTGTGAATCCCTCATCTCCCACATCATCCATCTTCTCCACAAACATCTTATCGGCAGGTTCAACTGCTTCCGTTCCCTGTTGGATGCAGTTGTATTGTGCCTCGCTGCTCGTCGTGCTCCTTTGTTGGCAAACAGTCTCAGAAATGTCCGGTTGGCTCGCGTTTTGTACATCTCTGTGCTGTCCAAGCTGGTGTTTTTCTAGGAGCAGTGCACAGCCAAGTTTGATTTTTGGATGTTTTTCTTTGGTTTCCTTCCCCTCAGCACTCCTGTCTGTATAGATCCTCCCCCGTGTTTTCCGTTCTGGGCAGCTGTCCTTATCCAAACCATTGTCCTTAGCACACAACACTCGATCAGAGAAGCTAAACGATCGCTTGGGAACACCTTTGAGCGGCGCGTTCTTCTGCTCTGGCATCCTCTCCTGCGATTGATGCTCACCTTGATCTCCTGAGTTATTTCGAGGCAGCTTGAGGACGTTATCTGAACTCTTGGATCGCGATACAAGTTTTGGGTGCTCTCCAAATTTACTTAGCAGCTGACTGACTCTCCCTCCTCTGTCCACGAAGCCGTCTCTCCTGTCTTCCTTGATGACGGTTGCCTGGCCACATGGTCTCTCTCTGTCCTTCTCTCTGAGCCACGCCATGTTCTCCCTCCCCGTACTATCCTGCCTTCCATCCACGGTGGTGCACGTCATCTCTCCGTCCTCTCTCCCTTTTCCCCCGTCTCCACCTCCTGCCTGCTTGACCTCCGGGCTTGCGGGGGGCTTGATGATGAGAACCTCCGACGCTCGGATCTCAGTGACGCTCCCTGCTCCTGCCAGAAATTCTCTCAGATCCATCTTTATGCTTCTCCTCTCTTTCTGGTCTTCCTTCCTGGTCTCTCTCTCTTTTTCTGTGTCCCTCCATCTATCCCTTCTGTCATCACTACCCTTCCTGTCCTGTTCGATGATGATGATATTGTTGGCTCGGATAGTGTGGAGACAGGGGATGAGGGGAGCGAGCAGAGTGCTGGAATGTTCTGGGTCTTTCTCCTCCTTGACTTTCCGTACTTTCAGGACTTCTGTCTCCTTCGTTGACTCTTTCCACTCGCTTTTATCTACTTTCCTGCCTTCGTTCCTGCTTGCGTGGATCTCGCCCTCTCTTTCCCGACGCCTGTCACTGTTTCTCTCTCTTACCCATCCTCCACCCGTGTCTCTGAACCTCTCTGTTTTCAGTTGAATGTTCCTCCTGTGACCACTGGGAGTGGGTTTGTCTTTCTCTCTCTCCCAAACTTTTTCTGCTCCAACTTCCAGCTCATTCCCCCTCTCTTGGGGACAAACCTCTCCTGCCTTCTCGGCGTCCCTCCCCTTCCTTCTTGCGCTCTGAGTGCGAATGAACGGATTTTTGTGGACCGGGACAATGGTTTCCACAGACACCTGACTCAGTAGTGCGGGGTTTGAATCCAGCCATTGTCCTGGATCTGTACCGAGCGACGGTTCGCTTCCTAAATTGACCGTTACAGAGCTGTCTGTGTCACTTGGACCATCAGAGGGGGATCTGACCTCCACTGACAACACACAGGCTTCTGTTTCCTTCTCTCTGTCCTGGTCGCCCAAACACTCCTGCTTTGCTTTCCTCCGCTGGATGATCCCTCGCTTCCAGGCAGGCATGTTGGCAAGTTTTGCCGCCTCTTCTTTTTCTCGCCTCTCTCGCTCCACCTCCTCCCTCTTCTTTTTGTCCAATAGGAGTTGCTTCCATTCCGGCAGAGAGGACACAGACATAACAGAGAGAGACACGAGTTCCCTGGTCGGGCCCGGGATGGACTGAAACGAATGAAAAGGTTGAATGAAAATGTAATCTCGTTCACAGACATATCTAATAGCTGCACGTCTCCTTTGGCCTTCATTTTACTTTACTACAAAATCAGCAAGATTAACAATCAAATGCAATGAGTAAAAATTATAACAACACATTGGGCACTGAACCAAACCTCTCTCACAACATACCAACCTGTCCCTGTCAGCACATATAACAAAACTATTAAAAAACGAAACAATAAAATTAAATCTACGCTGAGTTCATGACCTTATAAATACAATAGAAAGCAAAAATATATGTTCAGGGACGACATAAGAGATAAAAGAGAATAAATTGATGATACGTACAGGATGATAAATGTTCGAAAATGGGTTCAAACTCACCACAACTCCGGTGATCAGGCAAATTTTATATCTGCGTCGGTTTTAGAGACGACATCTTTACTGAAGGAGCGAGGAGCCTCCGTGCGTCCTGGCCTCGCCGTGCGTAACGTGCGCTCCTCTCCACTTTACGGTAAATCTCCTTCACTAATAACCAACTGACGTATGGATTAAAACATGATGTTGTCAAACCGGGGTGTTTGTAACGTTTCTACAGCTCAATAAACCCACAGGACCAACGAGCAGGAAACACTTCCACCCGTGTAGTAAATATTCTGAGCTTCAGATGCGCAGGGCCGTAATCCGATAATTACATTAAACTCCGTCAGGAGAGTTTAGTGGCACACACCATGCTGAGACCTAAGAAAAGTACACAACCGTCTGGCAGGGCAACCCCCCCCTCCACCGATCCTGGTGGGATGAAGTGGGGGTTGGGAGGTGTAACAGTTAATGACGTTATCAGAGGAGAACACAAGGATAACAATATTACATACAATTTACAAATATTTAGACTTCCACCATTTCGATCATTTCGGGAGTTTTTGGGGAGATTCTGTACTTTCCAATTAAGTTATTTATTAAATATATTTTCTTTCACCACACCACCTTCTACAACAGCTTTTACACCTACCTTCATCCTCTCTGCTTCTTTCCAAATCATCCTGGCATGGACATCAGTGTTTGCAAAAATATAGAATATTTAAGTTTTCAAGCTAAAATTACGTTTGCTTCCTCTCAAGTAAGCTAAGAAATATACATGTACATACAGTATGTCTGTTCATCCATCCACAGAACTCAATCGCACTCCCATTCACACCTGTTGTCAATTTTAGAGATTTCTCTTTTTCTAGTGCAGTCAACTCATACATTGTAATTCATAAAACTGATTGAAATTATCATCTTTTCCCAAGAAAATTAGTGAGTCATTTTTAGAAAATACAGTTTATTCTGCCGTTTTGTATCAAGTAACAGGCAGGGACAACTTGAAATACATTAGATACCAGTTATAATTGAGTGCGTACAGACTCAAGTGGAGTAAAATTTAGTTGACATCATTGTCCACACACAGTAAAGCAAGTCTGGAACAGTCAAGTGGTTTGTTTTCATTACTGCAGGGACTGAAAATGCTGCAATTTCTGTGTATTTCCCTGTGTGGGATCTCAGTAATATTGGCACGTGTAACTTAACAGTGTATAAAAAATATGATATAATAAAACAAAATCACAGTTGCTTTTTTTCCAGTGCAGTTCTTTCTTAATTTTATCAGTCAATATTTCCAAATGGCAGGTATGCTCCAAAATAAGAAGAGATGTTATGTTGATACTGAACTATAAAAGGCACAACCAGAACATTCCCACTACCAAACACCGACACAAAAAACTGGAATCAGCCATCAGTCCAAAACAGCGACAAGGCTTTAGTGCATTAGCTAACAAACGAGAAAACAAGTAAACCTGAATAACGGATTTAGTGCTGTTGTAATGGTAGTGTTTACGTCAGTAAAATAGCCCCATATTTTGAATTATTGCTTCAATAAGAAAAGGGTATATTGTGTCAATTTTTCGATTCAAACATCAGTGAAAATGACTAATTTACACGGTGAAAAACTACGGATTTCGTATCCATATTGGGTGTTTCAGCCACATCCTTGTTTGTGTGCAATGTGTTTTCTGTTACAACAGTTACAAAAATACAGTGTCAAGTTGCAAAGCAATCAGTTCATGGTGCTCATTTCTAATCACACAAATACTCAGCAGATATAGTATGTGGCTCACAGGGAGGTTTTCCTAAATGTGAGTAAATACCATTTAATCTGGTTCATATTAGGCAGCTGTTGAGTCGTGCCATCAACAGTTTTTGACTTTACACCACAGCAGCAGAAACAAGCATTCGTTCACTTTCGCTTGTGGTTGTTTTCGTCGTGGGCAGTGACGTTGGCCTTGTTGGTGGTGCTGTCCTGCTGTGGCTTGGCAAAGAGCTGCACCTTGCTCTTGAACTGGACACAGAGGTAGGCTAAATCCTGTTTGTCTAGTGAATGTGCCAGGGCCAAGTAGACTGACAGAGTCCCTGCCAGCAGGAACCGATCCAAGGACAAAGCCGGGAGGAGCCACAGCACCACGGCAAACTCCAGGCACACTGGGTGACGGAGGTGCAGGAGAAGACGCTGGGCATGGGGCGACTTGTGGGACAGAGGGTCCCCTAGACCGAGGCAGTCGTAATACACCTGGGAAGGAAATGAATGGGTGTCTATGTGATGAGTCAAATTCATTCTACTGTATGCCTTCATTTATCGAAGCAAAAGTAAATCTCATAACAGTTGTGATTTGGTTTTGCACTAGTCTAGCTTCACAAAAATCTATCCAAATCAGAACAGTACAGGCCCCAAACTGTGAGATTAAATGTAGACGTGTAAGGTAATAAAATGTATAATACAGTCTACCTGCTTGATGCCCATGAGTTCAGGATAATCAAAGATTAGGAGGATGCTTAGGATGATGGCCCAGCAGACGAAGTGCAAAGTGAAGCAGAGCAGAGGGAACCAGATACTCCAAGGTGCATGACGCACCGCCCACAGACAGGGGGCGCCACTCACCGATTGCCAATAACGCATCAGGATCTAAAGCGTAAAGAAAAACAACCAAACTTTTAGTAGAGCTATTTGTGAGTTAAAGAGATTTTGACAATTAAATTGAATTGAAACTTGGACTTTCATTCACTCATTCGCAATTTAGTATTATTAAAATTAGATCTTTTGTTGTTCTAAATAGTTATCAAGTAACTTCTTGGAAATTATAACCAATGACACACTACCCATCACTGGATAAATGCAGCAAATATGTGCGTGTACCTGCAGTGCCAGTGCAGTGGTGAAGCAGTAAGCGGTCCTGTTTAGGGTTCCCAGGACTGACTGGCAGACTTGTTTGAAGGGCGGCCACGCAAGAAGACTGTGTTGAACGATGAAGAGCAACACTAGCCCCAGGTCCACAATGAGAGACCGGAGGACTGAGCTGTCCCACAGAGCTACGGACCACGGGATGGCGTCTTACAAGACAAGAAAAACAGGATTCAGGAGGCACCCTGACAGCTGTTACAGTTTACTCAAGCATGAAAGGTTTTACCATTTGAGAAAAAATATTCGCCCAACGTGGGGCTCGAACCCACGACCCTGAGATTAAGAGTCTCATGCTCTACCGACTGAGCTAGCCGGGCTACATATAGCACACTGACGTCACTGTGCTCTGTATAGTTACAGATGAACAGATGAGTTGTGTATACAAAAATTTTTCTTTTCTAAAATGGTTCTACTTACGCTTTGAAACGTTGTAGTTCCCCATTACGGTCTACGTACTTTCAGTAGAACCTACAAGAATCCATTTATTTTGTCATAAATTACCTTTTCGCGAACTTAGGCTGCGCTACCTGCGGCAATTGCGGAAGCTTACCTTCACAGAGCTTCGTCTCCCCCGTGAGGTTGTGGTAAATGGTCCGAAATGAAATAAAACGGATAAAATCTGCCCCGGTTATGAAAACAAACGCAAAGTTGAGTAAAGTCACGGTGCAGAGAGCACAACCACGTACCGTGACTGACGCCATTTCAAAAAGCGTTTATCTTCATGCCAATGTCCATAAACTGCTCTCTTCCGGAAACGGAGTGCGTTGCAGTACCCGATAAGGACACACGGCGTCGCTGCCTCACAACCTGTATGCAGCGTAAACGGGGTTCAATATGTTTAGATACAGAGATTTAAGTTTTGCATCAATATTACTGATTTCATACTGAGCATTGATCATAAAATATTTAAAATCGAAAATTTAGTCTATAAGTTAGTATCGTTTGTCAGCTTGAGCTATATTTCAAGACATACCCTTTAGATACAAATAAAATATAAATTTTAACCTTACAAATGCTATTTAATCCGCATAGTAATGTAGTAACAAATGACACTTTTCACAAATGATATGAGATGATTTTAATTAGTTTTAATGTTTTGTTTATTTTGCTTTGACATTTTGTTTTGATGCCTTTTTGTGTTTTTATGTATGTACTTACTTACAGGTATTTGCAAATATATTTGTAATCCACATTGCTAGTTAATTGATGGCAATTTATCCAGGTAAAAAATTATAAGTGCAATGTTTCCAAACAAGAATGTTGATGTCACTATAGTCTGAAGTGAACATGAATTTGTTCAGACAGTGCAGGAAGTTCGGTATTTGATGGCATTAGAATTATTATTAAATTGATTGAGTCCATCCCATGTAACTCAGTGCAGTATGAGAATCATTTTGAGAGTTTTTACAGTTTTCTTGTTTCCACTTGAAAGACAAAACCTGAGTTTAGAAAATCAGTGTATGTTTAAATACCAAATCTTGAAACCTTGACTTGAGCAGACTTCATATTTTTTCTCAAAGGTTATCATAGAATTTGAATAGATCTCATAGAATTACGTCCACATTAAACCCACTCGTTAAACTCACTGACATGAACCAGTTTGCAGTGATTTTACTTCAGACATGAAGCTGCACAGAGCCATCAAATTAAATTCTCTGCGTTTACAAATAACAGCAGCACGAAACGTTAAGGTTGCAGAGACACATACATAAAAATCAACTTGGTTCTGACTTAAACAAGGTTCACCTCACTGCCATAACACTCTACATGGTAATTTCTGTTGAATGATACCACTCGAATGGAATCTGTAGAACCCTGAAACAATGAAGACATATTATCATGATAATTTAATACAAAGAAAACATAAGTTTGCTAAAAGGCAGGGAAAATAAAAGATGTTACAAAATCTGAAAAATAAATATAGTTATTTAAAATATAATCACAAGAAACTCACCTCAGAGGGGACTATGGGCATTTTGCATGCAGTACACCTGGGAGCCTGGAGCCTGAAACCATACAGAAGTTGACAGAAACTGAACCATGAATTCTCTATGGAGTCAGTATGGCAGAGTGTGATGTAATCTGAATGTGATTGGTTCAAGCGATGAGTACCGATTTAAAAAAACAAAACAAAAAACTCACCTGTGGTAGTCGCCGATACAGAAAACTCTGCTTTCAGAGTCTATGGCAAAGGTTTGACCCTCCAGGCTCTGTCTGCAGATTACACAGCAAAAACAGGTCGGGTGGTAGGATTTCCCCTGAGCCTGCAGGACCTGATGAGGCACCGGACGACAAAGGCCTGATAATGGTGAAGCACTTTAATTGAAGTCTGGACTAGAGATATTCAGAAATAAGTATTTAATAAGAACAACTACAGCTTACCATGTTGTTTAAAGTCTATTGGCTTCTGGAGTTTTGTTTTGTGAATGTTACCAGGTAAAGTAAGATAAATTAAGAATGAACACATAATTTATGAGCCAAGAATAATGCTGTCAGGTGCTTTATACAGTGTAAGCTGTGTGTGCATACAGTACATACGCACATTGTCTGTGATTGGATGACCACAGCTGTTACACACTTCTGGAGATGGATGAACTCCTGAATACTAAAGGAAATAAAAACATTCCTGTGGTAGATTATGCAAATTTCACATCTGTTGATATGACTGTGCTACATTAAAACTCACTATGCAGCTGCACTAATAGAGAATATACTTACCAAAAAGTCATCGTCACAATAGATTCTCCCTGAAAATGAGTAAAACTGCTTGCCACGTAGCCGTTTACCTAAACACCAGAAGATACATCATGACACTGACATGCAGCTAATTCACTTTAGAGTCCGGAGAGGGGCTGAATTCAAAGTAAGTACAGAGATGAACTGTCTCGTGTTCTTAACCGTCACATGTGATTTTTTTTAAGTTTATGAATACATTTCAATCTAGGACCACAAACAAACAAACTCACCACAAACACTACAGGTGAAACAGGTGTCATGGAAGAGTTGTCCCATTGCCCAGCAGGCTCTCCCTTCACCATAAACAGCTTTGCAGCATCTTTCACAGTGTCCTGAAAACAAACCCAATTATAATACACAAGCATACAGCTATTTTCAGTGGCACAGCTGAGGAGTTGGTATCCACACATGCTGATCCATTCTCCATTCATTCACCAGATGTAAACTGTATGTCCTGACCACACAGAAACAAGCTGATTTAAGAGCGCCGGAGTATAAATAATAGATAAAAGATGAAGATTTAGTGTATTCCTTCCTCACCAAAGTAATGATTGTCCATATAGACCGTTTCCCTGCTGACCTTTCCCGCCGGAGTAGGCCGATACAGTACGACTGCGTGGGAGTCTAATTTTATGTGCAGACAGTTGTAAGAGGAGCTGCTGTCTGTGCTTATGGGGTTTTATTTGATGCTTTGGGGGCAGCATTCAGACTCCCTGACTCCTCCAAATGGGTGGCAACAGCCTAGGATAACTGATATCGTTTACACACTTCTCACAACAACACTTAAGGGATAATAATACAAAACGCCCATAAAGTTATAATAAAATGTTTGGAAAAACACTGCAAAGGAAAATAAAAGTGGAAACTATTAAACTTTTTCTGCTGAGTTCCCTAATCTCTTTTCCGGTATTTGGAACCGACCACACGGGAGGTGATTGGCTGGTAGCTAGATTACTTGCTGTTCATTGGCCAGTTAACGGCTATGACCCCGCCCATTTTCCATGGACGCTGATCGGCGTAGACTTCTTCGTGGTTTCTCCGTTTCCCAGGGGAGTATCCACGGACGTGCTGGTAGATACCACGTGACTAAAGAGGGGCGCCAACATTTTTCCGAAAATTACGTCACAGAGAAAATTCTTGCTCTCATAAGACGGAGCAATAAGGTGGCCGTAGATTTCGAACGCGTGACAAAAAGGAAAAAAAAAAAAAAAAACTTCGAATGACGTCAGTTCGGAAACGCGACAGGTCAACGCGTTCGGCTTCCTTCGGTAGTCAGGTGGTCTCTGCCAGAATGTCCGTAGGTTTTCTTCCAACCTAAACAAACGCGTAACCATGGCAGGAGAGAAATGCGACTTTGAGCAAACGTTTTCTTTCACTTCTCTCGTTTCAAAGAAATTCGCATTCTTGCAGGACAAGGACATTTCAGCGCTGTTAATGAAATGGTGATGCAAAAATATATTTTTTGAAACTTTTTTCAGCTCGGCTTTTGAGTTCAGTGTAACTTCATGATTCACCTTATTTCTATTTCAGGTCCATGCTGGGGAGGATTTCTGCTCAATCCTACAGCTTTGATCAAAGTTTTAACCTTTACAACAGTCAGAGGTTTGCAGAGGTAAGTAACACGTAAAAAAATTAAATTTCAAGTAATGCAAACAAAGTAACTCAACAGGATTTCAAAGGCTGATGCTACACAGGAAGGAAGAAATATGTAGAAATAAAGCATTTTGCAAGTGAAGGCATTTATTCATTGTGGTTTTGCACAATAATATGACTGAATGTAAAGATGTCTTGACTTGCCTGAGGAGGGTCAGCATGGCAGGATATGTATTATACTGTATAATGTAGTTGTCTGGTTTACTCATACTATAGATAATAAAATAATAACATTGTTACCAGGACTTAAGATGAAATCATTCCGAGTCCTAGAAGAAGATAATTATATCATCAAATACTAATGTCACCATCATCTACCAGTGTTTCTTTGGAGACCCAAATGTGGCATCGAGTCTGAGGAAATTGGAAGCAGGAACCTGGGTGCCTCTCGGTATGTAACGTCTCTCACAAATGATGTCCTAAGACAGACAGGTCTTCAGAGTCTGTGGAATGGTTTCGATTTCCCGCTCTGTGTCTATATGTGTGTGTTTTAGATAAGCCTGTGGTGTCTGTTGATGTGGAGGTGGTGCCGTGCTCTAAGCTCTCCATGGAGTTTTTTGACCCAATCTACTCGTGCGGGATTGTGACGCCTTCTGGACACGTTTCAAAATGCTTCCATGATGTTCACCCTGATTATGATGAGCTGAGACAGGTGACTGACCTATCCATCCATCCGTCCATCCATCAGTCCATTTAGGGACACTGAGTCAGTCTGAAGTGTCCCGTGTCCTTCCAGATGTTGCAGGAAGAGGAGTCGGAGCACTATTATGTAGTTGGGAGAAAGGAGCGAGAGGAGTTCCTGTTCCTCCTTTTTAAGCACCTGTGCCTCGGAGGAGAGTTCTGTCAGTACGAAGACACCATCGATCCTTACATCAGCACCACAAAGCAAATCTACAAAGATCTGATCAGGTACCAGCGGTCTTCTCCACATCAAGATAAACAGTAAACACACACGTTTGTCTGCATAAGACAATCTAACATTGAACTTCATTCACAGTGTGCAGAAGGATCCAGAGACCAAGAAGATCAGCGTTGTCTCCACAGTGCTTAAAGTCTGTGCCCATGTAAGTGGCTGGATAAAGTGCATTATTATGCACTTTATACAATGGAAGATTAAAAGACTTGACTTTTGAAAACACTGAACAGATGAACCTGTCACCTGACCGTCTTAACCTCTTTTTAATTTCACACCTGCCAAGATTTGGCACCGGAACTACCATGTCTCAGTCTTATTTATTCTGTGTAGGATGCGAGTGGACAGTGTTACCCCGGGAAGCAAGAGGAAGAGCAAACGTTTGCCTACATGATTGTCGACCCCTTCAAACGCCACGTGACTTTGTTCTACCACAGTTACGGTGTCGGAATCTTCACAGTGGGATGCTAAACAAACACTTTCCTCCGTGTTGTGAGTAGATGATCAAAGTCAGTTTAAAGGCAGAGATTAGGACACGAGCCGGTGAAAAAATTAGGGATTATTGGTTTACAGATGACAACTACGAATCGTTATTTTGGTTTATTAAACTATGGGAATATAATACTTGGACAAAGCCCTACGTTGATGTATCCATGCTTCCCCTTACCGTTTTCACTAAGAATAATAAACCAGGTACACTGATGTGACTAATTTAATGTGTTATGTTGAGTTTTTTTTTCAACAATATTCAAGTACAAAATATATGGGTAAGTACTTTTTGTAGTGGACAAACAAGAGTAACTGACTTACTGTTGGGGATTAAAATTGTGTGTGTAGTACCAGCACCAAAACCTTAAAACAGCATTCAGTGTCTAGTAAATCATATTAAATTTAAGTACATTGCCTAAAATTGCCCACAAACGAAACAAACATTTGACAGTAATCGGTTTGTTCAGCAACGAGACAAAAGAGCACATTCAGTCCAAAGAGCTTTATTGAAACAACAAATAAATTAATAAGTTAGTCAAGTGAGCTAGTTTTATCGTCAACACTTTAGTTTGCATCTCTTTCACCAACAAATAGAGCTGTGCATTAGATTAGAAAATAAGAACAGCGATAACCTATTTCATCAACCGGAGATCCATTCAAAAGAAATCGGAAGACTTCGTGATTTGTGTTTTTTTGTTGTTTTTTTGTTTTTTGCTTATTGCTATGACGTTTGTGTTTCATTTTAACAATATTCCGATACCTAAGATAGCAGTTAAAGGGTTAAGGAGTTGGAATGTTAAATGGCAGCAAGTCAGTGAAACAACGGATGAGAGAACAGAGTGAAAGAGAGAGAGGAGGAGAGACAGAGAGAGAGAGAGGGAGAGAGAGAGAAAGAGAGAGAGAGAGAACGTGCAGGAGAGTCGAGTCATGCATAGCATTCTTGTCAGACAGTTAGTGTCTCATAATTGGGTTCCTAGACTAGCGCCCCCTAGTGGCCTTAGAGGTAGTTGAGTGGAAGCCATTCTGACATGCTTATGAAAGGACATGCCTGTTTCCTGTGACGACACGAACCCGTGGCCTCCAGCCCCCACGTACGAGATCTGACAGGTGTTAATACAATAAGGGTGTCAACGTTACAAGGATGTGCTAATCCTACACTATATACAGAATATTATCAGAAAATATCAAAGGTTGCAGCAATCATAAAAGACTAACAATCTAAAATTACGTATCAATAACAATTGTGTTTCTTCTTCCAATCATAAAAAGGAACATGGCTATCGTTGTGTGATGTCCTTAAGAAACTCTGTATCTACGAAGCGTTCTCGTCAAAGCAGCATTAATATTTGAGTCTGAGACAGGACGGGGTCGTGACGCGATGCAGTCACACCAGAACTTTGACATACACGGACGTAGAAGGCACAGGTCATTCTCTTTCACCTTTCGACTCAAGACTGTACTAGAGACATCGTAAAGGTTTGGGGACCGCCACTAAAACAACAACATGCAATACAAGGGGGTCTCATAGATTATCGTGAAGCTCGACATTCCAGGCGACAACGACGGCCGTCTCTGCTGATTTAGGTCAAAGAATAAAGCTACCCGGCATTTTACAATGACATGAATGCAAAACCACAATACAAACAGCGAGCGCGGATTCCTGCCAGAGTGCCATTACGTCTAATATGGCAACAAGAGCGTGAGATGGTGTTAAATAGACCGAACACTGAAGTACATTCACAAGGCCCGGTTTGAATGGAAAAGTGGAGCACCTGAGTCAGCTGGCTTGACTGGACCGAGAGACGGGAGAAACGGTGGCTAAATATGGTGAGTGTCGTTTTCTTTGTTCAGACTGGCAGCAGTTATCTGATGATACTAAAAAAATAGATAAGGAGCTCTGCAACAATGCTGCATGTGCGCACGTGAACCCGATCACATCAAGTTGTCATCCGTGACTCAAATAACCAAAAATGCGACATTGTTGTCACACTTTTGTAAAGATCGGGTCAAGCTAAATTAAATACATCAACTTAAAACCTACATTCACTTTGACGATAAAAAAAAGACATATAGTAAAGAAATCAAAACAAAACACGACAACATACATGTTATCTATCAAGTCAAGTGACAGAGTAAGTAAAGGAATTGCTCTCAACGTGTATGTGTGTGTGTGTGTGTGTGTGTTCGTGCTCCAGTTCTGTCCACTAACACAGAGTGTTTACTGTGCTTTAAACATCTTCAAGAAAAAAATGGTACTTAGAAAAGTGTCTGACAGAAAGATTATGCCAACGACTGAACGGCCGTGGGTGGCGACCACAGCCTGCTGCTCCCTGTCTGTCTGTCTGTGTCTGTCTGTCTGTCTGTGTGTGTGATGAAGGTGAAGGCTGGAACCACTTCCTAAGACACATGCACTCCAGAGGAGAACAGTCTGGAATTCATGCATTCAACCCGGTGCCTTACAGGTTGTTCATCTTTTAAAGTCGTACCATACTGGCCAAAAAAGGTCCAAGAGAGAGAGAACCGCCCCCATCAGAGAAAGTGAATTAATACTGACTGCCTACACCGGTTGGCGTTGCCGAGCCGACCGTAAGGCCAAATGTGAGCGGGACATCACTGTCCAACGGAACTGAAGAACATGCACGTCTGGAGGGCGGGCAGCAAGGCAGAGGGTTAAAGGGCATCTTATAACATAGCTATAGGTTACTAGCAAACTCAGACACACAATCTACAATCACCTCTGAAGGTCTGTGACTCTTTCAAAATCCATTCATACTTTAAATAGTAGAAACATTCTTCATTTGAATGCTTGTCAGACAGGAAATAACTTCAAGGGGTTTTTTTTTTGCCGGTGGGCTTGTTGGAGACAGACAAAAGAATGGAGACTAGGAGACCATCTACACGAGTCATTTTTCTACTTTGTTGTGGCTTAACGGTGTGTTTATGAAGAACGCTTGTCATTTTTTTGCCCATCCAGCCGTGCTCCAGGGAGCAGATTATTATATCTCTGTTGATGTTTCTTCAGGGCTTGGATGATGGGGATCTGTGTCACTGCAGCATCATTCATCATCAGTACATTCATCACACGATTTCAATGGCATAGACTGGAAAAGGACTAAACTAACGACTGACACGGCAACATCTCAGAGACAACTAAGCAGCCAAAAACAGCCAAGGTAAAAGAAATGCCGATGGGGAAAAAAGAGAACATTTCTTCAGATATTTCAGAAGTCTCAGGTCTGATTATCTACACTCTAACAGACAAAGATCTACAGTATGAGGTGGTGAGTGGGTAAAACTGGTTCAGTAGTCAAGTAATAGTTGTGAAGGGTCTAGTGTCTTCTTCTCCACCCTCATGTCCTGGGCCGAGAGGAGTGTGCGGTGAGCAGCTTTGGCTGAGGCTCCCTTCCAGGTGGAGCCATCTAGTGGCCATTGTTGGTACGTTCGGCGACGCGCTCCTCAAACATTCGCTTTAGGAAAAGGCATGAGGATGTAGATCTGAGCGACATAAATCAACACAGACAGGACGTTGTTCTTTGTTCTGCGAGGAAGACCTACGGTAAAAGTTTGCTTGTTTTTTAAATCTGTGTTTCTAACAGTATATGTGCCGCCCTGGTGAATCGTCTGACTGTCATTCCAAATTGCCGCTCTCAGACTGGGAGATGTTGAGTGTGTTAGCAGAGGGGAAGAGCTCTCTTTGGTCCGTGGGGCTGTGGTAGTCGGATGTCAGGTCTGGGTCCAGGAGGGAGGACAGGGTGAGGTGGGACGAGCCTTTCTTTAGACACTGGGAGTAGAAGTTGAGCAGGACATCAAGCTTGTTCTCTATGGACTGGACCTGTGCAGACACATTTTTTTTGTTCCATTATAATATATCCTTTGCCTGATGTCAAGACGATGATAGGTTTTTGATTGTTTTGATTTAAATGGGTCTAACGCTGAAAATAAATAAAGACTATAACCCAGACCGTCCACTCGGTGGCGCTGCAGCGACGTACTAAAGGAAAGCACTGGAAGAGAGTTACTGTCCTTACCCAGAGGTAGTCCCTGCCCGTAGGCAGCTCTACTCTGGACCAGGCTACTAGAAACTTTATGAACAAAGTTTGGATTGGAACAAAAATTGACATAAATTTAACTCGACTTCCCACAGTGAGAACTTTGAGGCTCCTTCACTGAGTGTGAAGTTAGGATACCAATATGTGAGGGGGGTTTTTCCCTCCGTGCTTCATTTCTACCAGTGTATGGATTAAACCCTTAAGTAATTCAGTTAAGTCAATCATACAGAGAAAGCAATATGTTGAGACTGACATATTTTGACAGATCCAACTGCTTTACCTGTTTCTCCACCTTGACTACACGGCCCATCATGCTCAGCTCATCCAGTGGGTCCAGCTCCGGCGGCGTCTTCTCACCCTTTTCGGGTCGCGACTTCTTATCGCTCTGAACGGCACCTCGCCCGATGATCTGGTCCACCCTTTGTACCAACAATTAATACAGGTTAAAACGGAGAATTTGAGACGTTGCTGGTTTACGTTTGTCACAGCGACAGAACATGGAACGTACCGCATCTGCAGACTCTTGATGCGGCCGAGCATATCCAGGTGTCCCGCCGAGTACTGCTCTATGACATCCTTCACGTCGTACGGACGCAACGTCTCCTTAAACTTTCTCTTGGCCACAAGGAACTTTAGGATCCTACCCGTCCACACACACACGCACACACACACACACACACACTGTTATTGCTCCTCTGGGTGCCTTTAAGTGCTCACCCTGCCCAGTATATGGACTCACAATAAACCTTTAGAAAAATGCAGAGGCAAGACAGCTATCAAACGATGCGAGCCACCTTGAGAATAACAAGATTAATTACAGTCAGTGTGACCTTATCATTCACAAACAGGCCCGTAAAGAGAGCTCGGTCAGACACAGATCTGGAGGGAAGCACCCCTTCGCTAAACGACGTGGCTATAATTATGATGATGACAACATCTTCCACAGCCATTTGCTTATCAGTGCTTATATTCTTGGAGTGCTGTTTCAGCAATTAGCGTCTACGCACTGATAACTACACCTCTATTAGAAGCCTCCCCTATTTTTGCCCTCGTGTCAGGATGACAGCCACGTTGGATCCGCCGGAGCACACACAGCTCATCATCGCCACCCACATCCGGCTGTGAGGGGGAATCACGAGGAAGAATGTTGACCCAGCATTAATGTACCTCACTGAAATCCTCCTCTGCCAGAGTCAGTCTGGTTGGACGTCATGGTTGAGGAGTGTTAGGTGAGCATCAGGAAGAAGTGGAGCCAGGTTTGAACGTGTGTGTGTGTGTGTGTGTGTGTTTGGGTGTGTGTGTGGATCAGGTGTGTGGGTCATTTCCCTCCTTATCACTTGTGTCATAGCCAGACAAGAGATGCTGGCTCCGCAGAAGGGCTGGAAACACAAAATGCATGACAAAACACACACATTCATGGTGTCATCTCGCCGTGTGATGGATTGCACCACAAGTCACCCAAGAAAAGACGAGGAGGAGGACAGGATTTTTAAATGAGGCAACCCTATCTCTCACGCCCAGATGGGCCGTGACTAGCACCATATCAGTCCTCACAGGAGGAAGAAAAGAAATCATCATCGACGGTTCAGAGAGGGAAAGAGCAGAAACGTACAGCACGCCCGCATACGACCCGACAAAAACCCACAATACACCTTCATCCGCTACAAAAGCCTAACATCGACACGCTTCTACGCAGCTACAACAACACGTCTGAGGACTAAGCTGGAGCAGGTGAAATCTGAACTTGTGACAGGGGTCCGCTTCGGTAATAACCACGGTAACCTCTGTCCAGGTCTGCAGAGCTTGCACAAACTGTAGCCACGCACGGGGCATACTATTGTACAGTTACCAGTGCTGCAATAAAGAAACACAGAGGGGCAAATGTCAGGAAAGAAGAGGACGGGAGGAAGTGGAGGGCGAGGAGAGGAGTGGTGGTCTATAGCTCTATAACTCTTCCCCCTCACGCAGCACTCTTTCTTGATGACTCCTGCATTTGGGGTATTTTTGCAGGCAGTCTTTTCTCATTTTGCAGGTAGATGCAGATTTTTTTTTGCCAGGGTGGGTCTCAGGTGTAGGTAAAACAAAGCGCTGGGGAAAAGGGAGAGGGGGACTTTTGATTCGGATCCTCCAAGGGTTTCTTTAAAACGCTGACTCGCTCTCTCTCGGTCGGTGAAACGGCTTTTATAATACACGGTCAGGCTTGAAAGCGCCCCGCTCCTCCAGAAAACTTCCTGCTCCTGCGCAACAGCGGCTGGCTGACGTCCAGGACAGTCGGCACAGCTCGCTGGAGGAAATTATACCTACCGATCTACCTACATACCAACCGTTAGGAAGCTGAGACGTAAAAACACAGCAGCGATCGGAGGGACAGGAAGTGTCAGCTGTGCCCTAAATGCTTTCACAGTGCAAATATTTTGCAATTCAGCAAATGTGGATTCCGGATGGTCTCCTATGGCATCCTTTTATTTGTGAATTATAAATGACTTATGCTGACATGTGTCCTAGGTGGGCCAAGTAGGTGAGCCTCTGCACGGACATGATGAAAGACGATACACAGAAGCTTCTTCTTCTTAGATAGAAATAAACAGTATGAAGCTAAAAACATACATTTGTAACACTTCGAAATAAGATGAGAATGATTGCTGACTAACAGCAATAATCAGCTCCAACTCTTTTTCTCTTAACTCAGAGAAGAAAAAGCTTCATCCTACAGAGATTTGCAGAGAGAGGACAGACAGACGTCCTCCTCTTCCTCCTCTCTTCCTCTTCCATCTCTTGTTACCTCTACCTATCCTAGCTGTGCACTGAGATTATGAGGGGCAGTGGCTCAAACGGAGTTCAGAGGGCACGGATGGCACACTGCGGCCCCCACGTACACCTTCCATTCACAACTGCGCAGCTTGAAAGCGAGCGGATCCCCCTACGTTGGGATCAAACGTCTTTTCCGAGTAGCCAGGTGTACACATTGAAATATGCACATTCACTGCATCTGTCCACTATGGAAAACGTAATCCCTCCTCCTCCTCCTCCTCCTTACGCTCACATTCATGAATTCATTTAAATGGTAGCTGCGACTTTCCGTGAATGGGGATCTGTCCCTGGAACGATGCAGACAGCATTTAAGATCACAACAACGCATGTTGACACGAGATGTAAATCCAAGTCCGATCATCACCTCTCATTCCAGACTGACAGCAGAGGAAAAGAATTTTCACTCCTGCACGATTAACACACTGATAAGGCTCCAGTCTTATTCTAAAATAATCTTTCTCCTTGTCAATCTACACACAATACCCCATAACGACCCCATAAGTGAACACAGAATTTTAGAAATTTTCCGAATTTGTTGAATGAAAAAGGTGGAATATGAAATTTCAAAAAATGAAACTGATAAAATGAAAAACAAATTAAGCCCCAAACCTAATCATTGGTTGTGCAAACTAGCAGAAACAACAATTATATGAACATATCAGGATACTGAGACTGCAGATTTAGTATGTCTAAACATACTCAACGCACGGGGAAAAGAACGCACACACAAGCAAACGTCCGAGCCTCCACAGACAAACAGGGAGTCCACTGGTTTGGTTCTGATAAACTACGAGCATCCTTTTAAAACAAAGTCTCAGCAGTAAAGCCCGGTACGAAAATCTGTTTCGTAAACATCAGTCATGCACCTTGGTAAGCCCGTGCATGTCTGTGTGTGTGTGTGTGTGAGCACCACTACAGTGAAGCACCTGCTGTGTACACACTTGCACTATCTATAGGAACTCCCTCTACTCCACGTCTGCAGCACGGAGCAGCTGGGGTCAAAGCTATCTGCTGAGTCAAACGCACATCCGCGGAGAGATCATATAATCTCATATCAGTGGCATGGTGATATCAAACAATAATATACAACACTTCATCCTTGGAGCGGAACGTGTCTATCTATATTTACCAAAACATGTACCCACACAGCAGCATGTCCAGGCCACGGCCTCATCGCAAAAAAACAGACCGATGCTTTAAATCAGACAGAATGATCCAATATTATTGACCAATTGACCAACCAAGAAAGAGAACCAAACCAAAACATGAACATTCAGGAAACAGGAAATAATTTATCCATGGCAGCCAAAGCCCATCCCGAAAGAACACTGCTGCAAAAAATTAAACAAATAAACAAACGGGATTCAGTTGTCGAGAGGGATGAAACAAGAATATGTTTTTGGGGCGGAGAAGCATTTCAATGTTGATTTTGTTTAATCCGCACACACACACACACACACTGCGACACACTGCATCGCCGACAATAGCGACTAGAGAGAGTTGCTATAATCTGCTCTCATCAAAGTCTCCAGAGACCAGTGCGGCCCAAGCACCAGATGTTTGCTGGCAAATGTACATTTTTCTGCCACCATCAGTGAAAATTCAGCCTGGTTACTCGGCATGAGCGTGTGTGTGTGTGTGTGTGTGTGTATATATGCGGCGGGGTGGGTGAGTGAGGAGAGGCTGTGCATTAGTCCATATGTGATATGTACACATTTAAACACAGGATGACAGAATTGGTCAGAGACGTGACCAATTATTATAACAGGACAATGAACTGAATTATTCCCAGTTAAACTGATACCCGCATTTAATCTATGTATAATTCATCCTGCTCTATATTTGAATCTTGCTCAGGTCCTCCCTTGAGTCTTAGACTAATCTGATTGATTTTTTTCATCTGCTGTTGTGGACTCATGTTGGTGTGGTTGATTTTGTTCCACTATTTTGTCCACTCATCTTTTTAAACACATCACTCTTGAGACAAATCTTTCACGAGGTCAAACCTTTCATTATCACTGCGGCCCTGTTGTCATTGCGCGCTGTGTATTAGGTTTTCGTCGTCGGAAACTCTCAGCTGTTCGTTTAGAGCCGTCTAAGCCCGTGCTGTGTAATGATAGCCTGATAGATTAGTGTTACATCAAAGCCTGCAGTCCATGAACAATAGTAAGACGTGTCATAGTCATTAGTACATCAACAAGATACTTTGCCAATTGTCATCAAGCTCAACTGCAGTTGTCCTTACTTGTCTGCCTGTGTAAAGACATATTGTTCACCTGGACTGTGTGTGTGTACATCCAGGCGCTTGCCTACTCTACGACAGGCCACCCTCGCACGCCACCTTGTACATGACCTGACTGAATGAGCCGGGCCTGCTAAGCAACAAGGTCGCAGCCTGCACGAGGGCTCAGTTACCTCTCTAAGTGGACGTTTCTACTCCGTCAGCTGATTCTGCACACGGCAGCGCCTAAATGGAGGAGCGGCGCGTTCATCTAGCTGTGCTCGCTTAATGTAGGCTCTTAGTATTACAAGGCAAGACGGATACACACGCATGGCTGCTTGGTCACGCGTGTGTAGCGTGTGTTCATCTAACATAAAGGAGCTTATTTGATAAATGTCATTGTTTATCGTGAGGTTGTTGCTTTCGGTCACTGGCAGATATTTTTATATTTTTGTAGCAGGAAATGCCCAAATGAAGTTCATCATTTTAACCCCCTAAACACTAATAACCCACTAAATCCTAAAATCCACTATAGAATCCATAAATCTTAAAACCATGGCATTTTTGAGTTCACCTACATGAAACAGAGTCGTCATTAATGTTATTGTGCTTCACCAAAACAAAACATCCAATTATACTACTCCCATCTTGTGGTAATAATACTCTATTACATTCCAGAGGCAAATTTTCTATTTTTCACTTGCCTATTTTCATCTGACAGTTCTAACTAATACGTCATGGTTGCCAGTTAAAACTTAAATTTAAGATGACAAAGTGATGCAAACATCGTTAATACCTGATATTTAATTCTTAATGGTAATACTGGTTAACACTAAATTTAATTTCACAATTTGTTATATAACTAAGGAAAATACTAATTCACAAAGCTTGTATTTTAGGAGTTTAGGAGCATCGCAAAACCGGAACAACTGAGATAGAGTTGTTGGAAGTGATAACAAGTTTGAGTGTATTGGAAGTTAGAGGTTTTGTTTATATTTTGATCACAGTTTGTACATTCTAGTGTGGCTTTAAAAGTAAAGATTTTAAAGCAGCCCCGACTGAATCTTCTATCTGTTCAGCAGACGCACTCACCTGACGGCGCGTATGAGCGTCTTCACCGCTGGAATGACTTCATCCATGGTCACATCACAATACGGTTTGTCTTCCACGCTGTCCTCTCCGAGCCCCTCTATTGTACGGGGGGAGAGCAACAAAGTGACGGACATAGATCTACTGCTGTCAATCAAAGCATCTCAGTGTGCGCGGTACTGCTGCCTACCATCGGCGGGGGGTCGCGGCTTGAGGCGAAGGGAGGTGCGGAAGCGGGTGCGGTCGTTAAAGCTCCAGCTCTTCTGGACCTTCCCTGGACTGGTGGCCTCCGGAACGTTCTCCTGGCTGGGAGAGTTACGCACGCTGGAACTGGGCGGCAGTGGGGAGGACTTGTTCCGAATGGTTTGGGACGACCTGGAATTGTTCATCCTGATCCGGTCGCGGAACCCCATTTTGCTGCTGTCAGTAAAGACCAAATAGTCAACAGTATTATTTTGGAATGGTGATTATTTTGTGTATTTGAGTGACCACGATGGAAAACTAGGCCTGTTATGCTGCAGCCTGAGCGTGTTAGATATGAATGTGTTAGTGAGGCTACAGTAAAACAAAATATGTCCTCTGGCTTTCTTGGTAATCAACAAACAGACAAAAGAGACAGAAGAAGACATTTACAATTGTCTGATTGAAGGACAGTTGAGCGGACTTATCGCTGAGTTAAGCTTTGACCCAAGAGACCACTCAATATTGCTCAAAACTGATTCTGCCCTGAGGATTTGCTTATTATATGTGCCTATCATAGCGTCTGATTCAGCAAAATCACACCGAAACCTGATTCATGACTTACAGGACTGCTGGGATGGCGGAAAATAATTCACCCACCATCAGAATAAGACACACTCCTGTCAATCCCCCCCAATAAGCATCAAAAGATCGGCCTCAGATCGCAGCCTTTCGAACCGCCTCATTAAGTGCGCTACACCGCTCACCACAACCCGACACGAGCTTGAATGTGAGGTCATCTGTTTACAGGAGGAAAGCTATTTGTTGGCCGTGGCCCCCAAAAGCCTTCCTCCTAGCGCTGCAGTTATAGAGGACTCTGGAGACCGCTCCTTCTCTGCAGCCACTTACATGTTACACACTGTCACGGAGCCACAAGGCAACGCTAACATCATGCACTGCAGCGCAATTCCAGCCTCGTAGTTCACTAC
>OMNV01001038.1:10332-24884 GCA_900303265.1 Brotula barbata | reverse complement strand
CTCGCCCCCATTTTTTTTTTTTTTTTTACGATGATATTCTCTTTCGCTTTACAGCTGGCCACTTCAATAAAAATTTAAACAGTTGAGGGATGTTAGTGGAAACAACATTTCATACATGCACGCTGAAATGCTCAGGTTGACTTTTCAGGAAAGGAGGAAGAAAGATGGAGTGCTCGACCTTTGCATGCGATCGGAAAAGGAAGTAAATGATTTGGGCACGTTCACCTCTGTACGTCTGGCTAAAATCCTTACGAAACACTGAAAACGCATGGCATGCAAAGAATATCTCCAGCACTTACAAACCATTCATAAAGGCACCGAGATTGATGTTACTCATCTAAATTGCATGCTCAATTATTTAAAGCATCTCTCCAAAACGAGACGCTACAGCAACCAGACATTTATTTTAAAAACATGATGCAATGCCAAGAGCGACCATTACGATTTGCGGAAGGTCATTTCGTACGCATGGGTCAACTTCCTGTTTTCAAGCAAATGTATTCAACGTGTCATGTTAATAAACCAGCACCAAGGACTTGTGTTGTGTCGTCCACACCTGGTTTACCATGACCTTCGAGCTGTAGCAAAATCAGCCATCACCGTTTCCCCAAATCCTTGCATGAAGGATTTGGAGATTCCTCGAAGTAAATCAGAGCACAGCATTCCCTCATTCTCTTCAAAGTAAAGGATTCACTGAAGCATTTTGGACCAAGGTAGCGTGCTTGCTCAGTGTATTCGGTTGGTTTGTGCAGGCCATTGTTGTCTTGTCATGATGCAGATGATGAAGTCAAAACACAGCAAGCAACTGCACTGGTCCAAAATAACTTCTGTCAGGCAAGATGAATAGGATGAGTGCTCTAAAGGAAGGGTTGGAGTGGTATTATCGATGATCGAGCGTGCCCCGTGCGCAGGCTTGGTGCAGTGGATACCTCTGCTTGCGGCCAGTGTGAATCCGGAAGAGACCTCGCTTTTTAGAAAGGAGTTGACTGGGGAGACACACAAGGCAGAGGGAGAGAGGGTGAGGGGCAGAGAGGAGTGGAGTAAAGGGGGTGAAGGAAGGGTGAGATGTTCTGGGACCCAACCTGGGCACACGGTGAACCCGTGAGGATAAAACGTGGCAGAGGAAAACCAGGGGGACAAGGAGAAGTGGAGGAGTGAAGTGTGGAAACTTCTCCATAGTCCAAATAGCCCGTTGCTTTACATTCAGGAGCTTATGACCTTACCAAAAAATACCACAACAGGCTACTTTAGATTATGGAGACACACTCACTGAGGCGTGGGGAGAAGGAGGGGTGGGGTCATGCGGAGGTAGTAGGTAATGCTTCACCTGAGTAAATTCATCAAATCAGCCCTTTAGTCTCAGTGGCACGATGAACAGCTCCTCAAAACAAAGACATTTCTACCAGCAAGACTTTGATTACACAGTTAGACTAATGCAGTTCTCCTATTCAGTACATGCACAGATATATACGCTGTATATATCATTGACATATAAAGCCTGCATTTTCATGGTTTGTGGGAGTTTTACGTTGAATCTAATGTAGAAAGTCCACCTTAACTGCAGATTCCGTTATCAAGGCAACAAGCAGAGCTCACGACATGAAGAACAAACCTGCATGAAGCTTCTGTCTTCCTGAGAACAGATGGAGGATGGAGGATGGATGGCACAGAAAAGACACAAAGGAAGTAAAGGAAAAGAGAGAGGAAACCAATGAGTGAAGAATGGGAGGTGGCAGCAGTGTGAGTTAGGGAGGCAAAGGCGCAGAGGGGACACGCTGCTTGGAACAGAATGGCGTCCGATTAGCATTTAATCAAGGTTTGCTAGCAACACCACACATTCGTGCTTGACAGAGAGAAGCTGAAGAACAATGGACATCTATTGAGGTTTGATTGTTTGATCGGTAGTGTGAGGAGAATTTGTAAAGCTGGGAAATGTGAAAGTTGTTTGGGGGGTAGGGGGGTTACCTGTCCCCCCACAGATAGGGGGAGCTGTAGGGCCGCAGCCCAGATAGCAGCGTGTGGTAGGAGTTGTTGACAACCTTCTTGGTGTTACGCTGTCGCTGGAGGTGACTGAACAGTAGCGTCAGCTCTCTGACACACACATGCACAAATGGAAAAAAAACAAAACAAATAACACATGACAAATGAAGAAAAAAAACAATGGCAAATTATGAAAAAGTCATAAAAGTTGAAATATAGGATGACTGCTCACACAAAAGGAGATACATGAGGAAATGATGTAATTAAGATGTAAATAAAATGAAAATTCAAAATTATAGGATCACAAAGTTCTGATGTTGGATGTTTTGTTTAAAAACGATGTCTTCATATTTCTCTCCTTTTATGGTGACAAGATGAGTCAAATCAATACACAATGCAAAAAGCAACAAACCACTGAACAACAAAATGTAAAGACATTTTAAGATAAATAAATGGTGGCGTGTACAGTGTAGGAGAAGAGCCCGACGATGTCTCTTCTCACCATTTTACACGTCTTTCACTAGTCAGGGTGATGACAGGTGTGATGTGTGCTGCTGAATTTGGATATGTGTAATATTGTCATACCTCAAGTTCTCCAAAATTCTTCAGAAATAAAGTAATTGGTACTGCTTTTAGCTGAGCTTCTGTTTTGTTTTAACCACAATTGTATTCTTAAATAATGGGGCAGGAAGTAATCTAACGCTACACAGTTTTCATTTTTTCATGATGATGGATGAGCAGGGGGTAAACAACATTTAACTTTAACTACACGGTTCATATGGTAAAATTGTCACATCTGTCTGAATTGATCATTCTACTTTAAACAGCTGTCAGAGCTTTGAACGGACAGATCAGACGTGTGGAAGGATGACCTACCTGAACGAAGGCAACATGCTGTCATAGAAGTACCATGTGGCTGTCAGATAGGAGTGCTTGGCATCTGTAGAGTAGAGACGCCATGCAGCCTGGACACAACAAACGCACACTGTGAGCTTACACACTACGGGACCTCCCAGCCTAAACGACTCTTTCTGTCAGTTACCTGTATCAGGTTGGCGGCAGGCATCCTCCTCTTCTCAAAGTGTTTCTGCCTGTGCTGCTCTTGAACCTTCAGGGCAAAGCCTGAGCCCAGAATGCCCTGAGAGTCAAAGGACAGATCAGAGTCAAAAATGGAACTCTGACCTGGCGGACAGGGGTGAGTGAATTCAGGAGACTTACAGCAGGCAGGGCAAAGAAGGAAACGCCCAGGAGAGCGAAGGCAGCAGCTAGGACGCGTCCTTGCCAGGTTCGAGGCGTCTTATCACCATAGCCAATAGTGGTCAGGGTAATCTGAGCGTGTGAAGACATGCACACAGCCACGCACACATACAACGTGATAAGTCGATAAACATAGCAGTTTATGTGTCAAGGATCAGTTCAACATCTACACAGTTCCAGAGCTCTTGTTTGAGTGCTTCACGCAGTACTCACAGTCCCCCACCAGAGGGAGTCTGCATAGGTGTTGAAATCAGAGTTGATGTCCTTCTCTGCCAGGTATACTAGGAAAGAGGCAAAGATCAGGACAAGGAAACCTATGTACCAGGCCGTGATGAGCTCCTGGTGAAAGGATGGGAGAGAGAAAGAGAGAGCGAGAGTCCAGGTATCAATCACTATTGTCAGCAGCAGCAGCAGCAGCATCTCTAGCACCATAATCCCTGCTGTCATTACCGTATCACTATCATCATTATTGGCTAAATTCCCATCATCATCACATTTGGCTTCCACTTTCACTTGGCTGCACTGCATTGCTAGGGACACAGCTGATGTAACAATTCATCATCGTCATGATCACCGAGATCACCACCACTGGCTGTGTTGTGCAGCTGACCTGTGGATGTCAGGTGCTGAGGTCAGCACAATCACTAAAAACTAACTGCCAAGAATGAGCAACTGAAGGGGGATTTGGTGTTTGTGGGCCATGAACGTAACCATATCATCAAGCAATGCGCGGTCATCAGTGGACTCAGCACATACGGGGGTCAACAGTTACAAAGGGATTTTTCCCAGCGGTAACTATCATGACGCTCACCGCCAGACTCTTAATGAACACGGTACTTGAACCTGTTTTTGAAAGTTGTATGTTTTTAAATGTCTGTGTTCCTAAGTATGCATCTATCTATCTATCTATCTATCTATCTATCTATCTATCTATCTATCTATCTATCTATCTCTATCTAACCTTCAACCACCTTCCCGTTTTACAAAAATCCATAACACTACACTATATTGTATACTGAAGCGTTCTTATAAAAAAATGTCATTAAGTCACTTTTTATGATGTGTTTAAATCAATATCTGTCACACTTTATGCTACTTGTGCATCAACTTAATTTACACATAACCTCAGATTCAAATATATGACAGAGAATGCACAATATCAAACATATGAACACTGCACTGTCTTTTTAATTAGTATGCAATAAATTAACATATTGTGCTTAGTTTGGAAAACAAACTATGGGAGAGACACATTTTCTTAAGAATGATTATTTTATTTTCCTGTCTTATAATACGTTCCTGGAGCTGTCTCACCCTGCTTTGCAGTTTGTTTTCATCGCTTCCAACTGCGAGTAGCTCTTACGTTTCATTTTTGCATCGCATCGTGGTAGAACATTCCGCACAACACCTGGAATACACTTAATTTTGTCACTCTGTCAGTGTGCGTGCAGTGCAAAACAAATGAGAATGAATGTGTAGTATGTAATTGGGACATTGCGAGGCTGAAACATAAAGCAGAGGATGTGAGTTGGGTGTAGTGCTGCATGTGTAAGATGAGTACTATATTTAGTATGTTCTCACTCCCACCTTGCTGTGAGCATAAACCACTGAGCCCAGTAGTTTCCAGGTGCCTCCTCTTCGGTCCATGCGAACCATACGTAAGATCTGCAGAAAGCGCATGCTGCGCAGGGCTGAGGTGGCAAAAATGTTTCCTTGTGTACCTGCAGCGATCACAGCCAGCGAAGCCACGAATACTATGAAGTCTGAAAAGAGGACAGAGTTGAGACGGGAAGAGGGCACGGATATCACAATATAAACGCACGTAAATCGTAAAAACAATACCGTCATTCTGCCCTGTGTGATATAGCACAGGAACAGACACACACACACACTAACCTATGACACAGAAGGGCTTTCTGGCAAATCGTAGCCGTCCCTGCCATCCTCTGTATCGGCAACAACAACCAGCTGCCCAGACCCTGATGAAATACTCAAACCCGAACACCACAATCATCACAAACTCCTACAAAACACACACACGGACAAACACGCACAGAGGGGAAAGGGAGGAAGCAAAATTCTATTATCTATTGTTGCTTTACTCTCAAAATAAAGTATCTTGGCCCATATGCGAAGTAAAGTTTTTAAAGCTGCATCACTGTTCATCACTCCATTTACTGTTAGGGCCATAATGATCTATGAGGTTCTGTCTTCAGGACATAATGCTACTCAACATAAACAGCACTGCATTTACAAGGTGTGTTATGAAAAATCAAACCTAGATGACAAACAATACGCAAAAATCGATGTAGAAGGCATAACGTGAATATGGTGTCTTCCAGGAAAGAAGTGGATGAATAAATATGGCTGTGTCCTGTCTGGGAAGCAATAATACAGCAAATGTACTAATTATACATTATTTTCATACACTATACACATTAAAAAAATACAAATCTAATCTTGGATGAAACATTACTGCTTTTATTTTAATTGGCCCAGCTGGTAAAATGAATATACTGATACATTGACAAATTAGTGAGGTCTCATCATAATGTTTTGTCATTTAGGAAGGCAATTCTCTGTCTTCTTGTCTTTCTGGTTTTCTACTCCATGTTATACGTACGGACAGCTTAAGGTGTGCGCTGAACGAATCGGTCATTAGCAGGAATGGATGTGTAAGTAAAGTCCACTAATGGCAGATTGCCCACTAATGGTTGTGTGATTGATCTGATGAGCGAACGTGTGGAGATTTCTGGCCATTAAGCAACACAACAAGAGGAGCAAGGTGGGCAGCGAAAGGGAGGAAGAGACAGATTAAGAAGGAGAAAGCAAGGGCCCATTACGTCTCACAGAGTACGGAGGAAGAGCAGAGGTTATGGGACAGCTATTAGGATTAGTGGATCATGTCTGGGGTTTTGTGCGTGGTCAACAACACCTGAATCCTCCCACCTGCTTATGAGGCAGCTTCTGCTTCCACAGCAACAAAACATGTTTACAAGTGTATGCTTCAAAAACAAAATACAGCTGAAGTGTGTGTGTCTGTGTGTGTGTGTGTGTGTCTGTGTGTGCGTGAGGAGTCTTACCAGGATGAAGAGGCCTTCGTTGGCCAGTTTTTGGTGGTCGGGAATGGTGGAGAAGACAGACAATACCAAACAGCTGAACACCAGCAGGAAACTGGAACACACACAAACACAACCCAGATAAATTAAGACAGTTGCAGTGAGTGGTATAAAGTAACTTTGTTGCTTCACATTAGTAATAGGTTACAGGGAGGCAGCTGGGACAGAAACGGCTACCTTGTAGGAGTAATGGCCACTTCAGTTTGAGAACTGCCCTTAATAAAATACAACATAAATTCTGGTAAATTGTCTCTTGCGTTCTTGGTGCTCTCATGTTAGTCTAAACACTTCATTTCATCTGTGGCACTGGAGAAGCGATGGCAGTGTGTGTGTGTGTGAAATAAAGACGTGGGATCCCACCTGAGGGCTGTGCGACACTGAACCTGTCACTGATACAGACAGTCGCACTAAATCAGCTCATTTTAAGACGAGCACAGGAGGGATCTGAAGGTCTTAAAGAGAACCCGGCTCAAACTTTCACACGTACAAATTGAGCTCGTATTTAATGTCTGACTTCTTTCAAACTTGGGATGAAACATCTGTAAGAAAATGTTACTAAACGGTTGTTAAAATTCTAATTCTCATCAATGCATCAACTTTAACTGTTGCATCTTTGGAGTGGAGCCACCTACAGTAGATAGCAACCACCACTCTATTGTTGTGTGGAAAAAGTTATTGTTAGATCTTATATCAGTGGAGACGTCAGCCAGATGACCTCCAAATAACACCATCTCATTATCTGTCCATCATTCTTTCATCTGTATTATATTTGTTTATTTTTTCCTTTTCTTTCGTTTTCGCGGCTCTGATGGAGGAGCAGCTCCTGGTCAGTAGCAACGAATAAAGGAACGCAATAAGTATAATAATTTCACCAACAGCACCACCACGACCTCTCGTCTGTGCCATGTGAACGCGGTGAAGCAATGCAGGACTGAACAGGTGGCAGCCGCTGGTCCAACTGGATGAGATGTCAGATCCCAACTTAGGGAACACTTGCCAGGCACTGAGGCAGTTCTCATGGCCTCACACAATGGTGCCTTTTGTCTATCGTCATTAATGCGATCAAGTCTTGCGCGGGTAAAACTGGACTGTGTGAAACGAAAAGCAATCATGGCTTTAAATGACGGCTATTTAAAAGCTGTATAAAAGTCAGACAAACGGCAGTGGTGCCCACATACATATGGGCATAAATATTCATATATATATTCAATAATACCCATGTTGTGAATGTCTGCCTGTACATAACCTACTGCACATATAATATTGATCACATACAGACATCTTCAGGGACAAAATTGTCACTTGACCATAATATGAAAATAAATGCTAGTTGCTTTAAAGTAACAGAATCAAAACTATTATTATCTGTAAGTGATGACAAAGGACTCGGGCTCTTGGAGCTGCTGTGTTAATGCAGTCTGCTGCTCACATCAGACACGACAGAGGACAACAGGAAGGAAGGACGAGGCAGACGTCACTGACTGTGCAGATCAGTGACAAGGTTGACAATTATAGTGCATCAGGGACAAGTGCCCAGGAACCAAAAGGGGGATTCCGGGTAATACAAATATCTAATTGGATCTTATCTTGAGTCATTCTGCAGATTATCGAACCATTTCTTTTTGGCCACATGACCAAGAAGGAGCAAGGTTTTCCAACTGTTTTTGTTTTCATCTGCCTGCCTGGCCACAGTCTCCAGGTGGTGGGACACCACAAATAGAAAGACAAAGTGCCTCTCAGACAGCCAAAAAGACACTGGACACGGCGCGTGGATAAACACACACCCTTGAATAATTACAACTGTATATTCTTGAGCCCGGTGATGCATGCAAGCACAAGTGTTTGCAGTCACTTTGAAAAACACACCAAAATAATTGTTGCAAACAATGCATGTCGGGTGTTCATCAGCTGAATAATGCGCTGACTGAGCCGCCTGTCTTTTTTCCCCTCAATTAACTTAAAGCTGTTTGTGTGATTCCTCCAGGAGAGGATTAGTTACAGCTGCATCTCAGGTGGCTTCTTCCACAGACTTGTGCTATATGACAGGAAACGACTTATAGCACAGATGGGCAGATCGACAGCTCGGCTTTTACAAAATGCACACACAACATTCCCGTAGAGTTATGGAAGCGCCTCTGCATTAGCAGAATAGCTGATATTACCACACTAGAATACTATCCATTACATACAGTACAGTAAGTCCAAAACACTGCAATGAGTTACGGCCAACGCCGCTCACCATATCCATTTATGCAGCCGGATTGCGTAATCACAGCGCTGAATTTTGCTGGGTGTCACATAACACACTCTTCAGAGTTCATTTTATTCAGACCACAAGCCACAGGCAGGCCTCAAATCACCCAAAGTGTATATATGGCTGCAAAATACCAAGGCTAGGCTGAGTTCTTCTAACCAAATGAATCTTAGTCGGTTTTTTCAAACCCTCAGTGCAAACCAAGATAAATGAGAAATGGTCTTTTCCTAGCACCCAGAATTATTAAAACAACATGAGGCAGCTAATATTCTCTAAAATAACATATTTTTTTATGTGCAGAAACTCTCTGTTAGTTAACGATTTCAGTGAGAATCCATAATGAGCTTGATTCCCAAGGCAATCATTTTTGAACGTACAGTTCCAACGTTTTCCTTTCATTCATCATTAATGAATGGAAATCCTGAAATGTCACCGCTTTTGATCACTTATTGCCTTAAATATGCTGCTACAGTGCCTCATATGAAGTTAAGTGACCTGGCAGCCTCAGCACCCGTTCGCTCCACAACGACGCCTCCACTCATATCTGCTCTCTTGTCCTTAACAAATAATTGCACAAAAAATAAATATAAAAATAAAACGGATGAGCAGGGTGAGGAGACATTTAGGCCACATGTGATGCAGGTGGAGAAGGAGTCACATTTCTGCTGAGGGCACATTTTCAGTACACACACCACCTCCCCTGTACCACCGTCCCTCCCTCCCTCCATTTCAGAGAAACGTCAATTAAGAGCAAAGCATCAGTTGAAATCCACCAAATCAGCAGAGTTTGTCTCTGGGGAAGTTAAAGGGGGATTTGCTTGGACCTGAGTACTTCACTGTCCTACCTCAAAAAATTCTCCAAATTGAAATATATCAATATCTGGAAGAGGAACAAGATTTATTCTTTAGGGCTTGGAGAGCAGAACTGCAGATTTCATGCAGGCCAAGAAATAATATATTTTATGGGGCAATTTGCCCTCATTGACTGGAAGTTGGGGACATTTTTAAACACACTCGTGGCAGTTTATAAAAGTTAACAAGTGACCATCTTAACAATCAGGGTACAATCAGGGCCCTGTGTCATGTGGTTTTTACATGTGGACCCCTGGACTTCTTGTAAAAACACAGCTGTGATCAAACTTCACTCTCAAGCAGGTGCAATTTCAAATTTTTGATTTTTAAAATAACCCGTTTAACATGACGTACCATAGATTTAATGTTAATGAGACCATATTCTAATTGTGATGGATATGGTATCTCTCAGCGTGTGAAAATTCCTACACTCAGGTCACGACCAGACCTAGAAAATGCACAGCAGGTTAACATCAGCATGATATGAGTTTATGCATTACAGGTTATTTTATTGATGGTTGTTATACCGGGGCACTTTTTCCCCTTATTTGAGGCTTTCGGGGCAGAAATGAATGTGAGTGATTTTTATTCACCTTGGCTCTCATTTTCTGCATTAATACCATGACCAAGACCAAAAACAACACTACAATCGCTCTACTCGCTCGCTTGTTACACTCCTTTTGTTTCATCAATCAGTACTTCATCCGTCCTTTTTCACATTTCATTACCAAATCCAGCTCTCTGGACCTCCTTCATTCTGTTCAGAATCCCTCCAAGTCATCCTTGTCCTCCTTTGACCTCAGCCAGCCTCTATCTCACTGAGGCCGGCTGAGTGCTAAGACACCCACAGTCTCATCTGTGGTGGCTCGCCTGGACCATTCGGCGGTAAAGAAACATAATGGCATGACTCATCACAAACATTATAAAGACGCACAATATATCCTGTACTGATTTCACAAAGTCCATCATGTTATGATGAACAAATTAATTTCCAAAAGTCAGTCCACTCAGGAGGTTTATTGTACAGCTGTCTACATTAATAATTGCTCCCGAACTTTTAGAGAGAATAATGCACGCTCTGCTATATACACAGAATATCTGACTTTTCTCCAAAAGCCAACTGAGTGTAATTTGTCTCATGGACACGTTGGAGAATCGGGAAAAGTGCAAGCACAGTGAGACATAAAAAGAAGATACGCAAAGAAAGACAGAGTGCAAGAAAGCAAGAGAGGCGGAAAAAAAGGGACAAAAGCCCAAGAGAAGCAAGGAGACAACAAACGGCCGTAGGAATCTTCTCATTCGTTCCGATCGCATGTACGTTTTTTATACTTATACGCCACAAACTTTGCATGCATAAAGTCCACTGAAGAAGCACGGGACGGTTTGGCTCACGGCCTTTAAAAACTCCAGAGGGCCGTTAGACCGCTGGTGGGGCAGACAGAGAATAAATGCACAGCAGCTTACAGAGCAACCAGATTGCTTTTAATGGAAGCGATGCCGGCCGCTTTCACGGTTGTTTTCCTGTAAGCATACATAAGCGAAAAGCAAGATCTCACATTACTTTACCTGGATCGTGAAAATATTTTAGCGCGTGAGTGTGTATTACTGTATCAGGTGTGTGTGTGTGTGTGAGAGAAAAGTGAAATTGACGCCAGGAACGGGGGCCGGGGCGGGCGAGGGATGAATTTGGACATAAACTTTTAAGGTCACAAGAGCATGTCACTGTCAGCGCATGCACGTGTGTGTGTGTGTGTGTGTGTGGGGCGCCAGGCCTGATCGATGAGGCTCTGAAGGCTTTCAGACATTGACCCACGAGCTGTGCACGGGCAAAGACACACACACAGAGGGAAATTATTGAACACACGCACACAGACACTCTCCACAATGTACACAAGTAAACATATAGACCTGCTTAAACAAATGCAGGTAACAAAAGACACACTTAGGACATGATGTCTAGTTATAGAAGGGCGGACAAACGTGAATAAAAGTAATGTCACCTTGGAAATGTCGGCCATCACATCTTCACCGTGTACACAAAACAAACTATTCCACACTACATACACACACACAACTCTGACAGACGCTCATTACAAAATACCAACAGCAGCTCCAAGCTAACAAACAAGGAGCAAACAGAGGGACGGCTGAGCTCCGTCCTGAGAGGAGAGGGGGAAGAAGGAGGAGAGGGAGCAGAGTGAGAGGGGAGAAGGAAGGAAGGAGAGTGTCGTCAGCACAGAGAGAGAGAGAAAGAGAGAAAGGGGCGAGAAAGGTGGAAACAGTAGAAAGATATTAATAGTGTTTTAGACTCCTTAAATAGCGACTGCGGGCAAAATGTGCGCAGGTAGGCTGTAAAAAACACAGCGCAGCACAGCTCAGAACGGACCAATCTACACGCCTGATGGTTACCACCCCCCCCCACACCAAACAAAAAAATAAAAAATGATAATATATAAGTCACACACTCATCCCCAGGGTTTTCAGGGACAGCAAACTTTTTTGAGGCAGGAACAAAAAAAAAACAAAACAACACAAACAAATAAAGAGATGAAAAGTGCTTTTTCAGAGAGGAAGAAGCTGACTGAGCGATTCCACACCGGCGCATGATCCAGGAAGAAGAGGAGGGAGACGAGGGACGAAGCAGACGTGGCGTGAGAAAACGAGAGGGACGTGTTTGTTTTCCTGCGAATGCCACAATCCTTTAAGAATATTATGTGGTTAAATCAATTATTTACACGGGTGAGAGAGACAGAGTTGCGTAGTGGGCGCTCGGAGAGGTGCAACCACGGCAGTCTGCATCACGGGCGAACGTCACCGGACACCTGCGCACAAATAATGTGCTTTATTACATACACACAGTCATCGCACGCAAAAGCGCCACAAGAGCTCTCTCTCTCTCTCTCTGTTGTGCGCACACACTCGTGCCTGTTGGCCAGCCAGCTGTCCTCACACAATCACACTCTCCAAAGAGCCAGCGTGAGACTGTAAATCGTCGCTCTCCAACACTTGTCTGCCACACTCGCTGCAGCGCTGTTCCACTGTGTGTCTGCAAGTGATGCATTTCAAACAAAGTGCCAATTAGACTGATACATTTTTCCTTGCTGGAGAATGTTACACCACCAACCGCAGCAAGCATAGTAACACACTCGCAGAAACACACACACACACACACACGGGGCCTCCGCTGGGCCGACGTCACGGCAGCGCCCCGTGTTTCCTGCGTTTGATTCATTGAAACCTTGATTTTAGCACCGTCAGGCGTTCCTCGTCCAGAAACGACCTCTGACCGCAGCTCAACAAAACTGACCCCATCGCATCAAGGTTCCACGCCGGCGATGACGACTCGATAATAAAGATGAAGGACCAGGCCGGCGTGATGTGCGATGTCAGCATTGACGTAGCATTTTTTTTTTTTTTTAAACATAAAATGGTCACGTTGAAAAAGGCTGCAATGGCGCTAATGCCAGTTCCAACAGTAGTTCCTGGCATGAATTAATAATTACAAAAATGACAAAGACGATGTAGTGTTCACAGGACATACAGAGACAGACTATGAACTATGACCTATGGGTGCCCCAATTTGTATGTGAATATGTACATTTTTATACAGAGACATACAGTTTAAATAAGATGAACCTATCTGAAATGGTAAATTAGATATTTTGGGGGGGGAAATTAATCGTTTAGATTGGGCGAATAATCAGGGAAATAGTAGCTACGTAGATTAATCGATAGAAAAATAGTCGTTAGTGTCAGCTCTAGTTGGAACATATTACGGCCAAATTAGCCACCGTGTTAGCTTAGCTTGTTAGCGGTTAACTTAAAAACTATCTTATGATATGCAGTACAAGGCATTCAGCGGCGTTTGTTTCTTTAAGCTAGTTTAACTTGGCTTGCCCTCATTTTTTACAGATTGCTACACCATCTATGGATAAGTCTAACCAATATAACAATCACAAAAAACTGATCACTGTAAGTTTGCTATTGGCGGTGCTCTTCTATTGGATTACAGGTCTTTACTGTACGTACAGTATGTATGAGTACGTATAATTTATCTGCCTCATGAGTAACATCAAGTTCTTATGATCTTATCTTACGATCAAATTTGATTTGTCACTGAAAATAAAATCTGCAAAATTCTCTATTAATTTGGCTTTTAGCAGCTCCAGCATAAGTAGTTGAACAACAATACTGCCCATTTTAATGAGTTTATATGCTGTAGTCAGCAGCACTGATTTGGCACTGCTATTTTCTTTTTGTGAATGATCCCTTTGTGCAAAAATGTGCCACAGATGGTTAGGGATGGGAGAATTATGTGCAGTATGGTCACATATCTAACCAGCAAATGGAGCTAAATGTTATTGTCACCACAGAGGAGGGATAAAATCACCACGTGATAACACTTTCTTTACAGCTACACAAGCCTGCATGTGGTTGTGTGTGTGTGTGTGTGTGTGTGTGTGTGTGTATTGAAATTTTTGTCCAGATATGGATTGACTCTAATTCCACCGATTGCTCTCATTTAACTGGTGGTGTTGTGACCTTTGTGAAAGCCCCGAGGTTTTGGGGTCACAGCCCCGGGACAAGTCAGTGTGAGATCGTTCACATGAATTACAGAAAATGTATAATATTGTTAGGGGAAAAATGTGATTATTATCCGTAATGTTGCCGTCACTCTTCCTCTAACGTAGAAAAAATTGTGGCTATTATAAATCCTGAACAGGCTGTTCGTCAGACACACACACACACAACCTCCCATTCCAAATTGACACACACACCTATCTCCAGGCCTGTCTCCAGTTGTGTGAGTTGCTTTGTCAGATAACGACTAAAATCTCTTTGCTGCTTACTTCAAAAACAGTACGCTCCACCGCGCCGTACACCAAAATTTCACCACTCCGGACGCCAAAAATCTTGAGATTTTTTGCATGAGTTGTACTCAAACCCTCCCAAAACAACCCAACCTAACACACACCAAACCAATCCCCCGCCCCCCCCTCCTCCCCTGGCAGCGCTAAGAGTGAATTTCTGTGCAATCCTCATTACTCTTTGACAGGTCTAATCTGGTTACGGCGGCAGTGGGGATCTCT